>JBBBVT010000007.1:3602227-3614867 GCA_037177035.1 Craterocephalus eyresii
AGGCAATCAGGAAGCAGATTGTCAATTAGTAGACTGGTGATGAGGAGCGTTGGAGGGAAGGAGGAGAGGACATTACACCAAACACCAACAGTAAAGACAACCACTTACTGAGAGGATTAGTAAAGAAGAAATCTTTCCACCGTCATAATGAATTTGACTTCATATCAAATCTAGCTGTACTGTAGCTTCGCATTTCAGAAGCTAGTGTGTTGAATGTTGTATTAAACATCTTGTTGGGTTGGTTTTCTCAGATATGACAAACATCCAGAACTTTGGATGGATCAAAAATACTTTTGTGATCATTGGGCCTCATGCAGCAACATTTTCATACTCATGGTGGAACCTTTTCTTACTTCTTCTCCTACGACAAGCTCCTACGAATGTGCCACGTCAGATTCAAGAAATGCTCTTAACGTCAGATTAATGCGTGAGCGCGCATTCAAGAGAATTGACCATTTGCATAATTAATGCCCCTATAACTCCATATAAGGCCCGAACCATGAAAAATGTCCCATGCTTGTCAAAACTTGTTCATTCACAAAAATGGCATGGAGGTCAAATAAGAGGAATTTCACCAGTTGGGAGATTCAGGTTCTGCTGACTGAGATCAACAAAGTGAAATCAGTCATTTACAGCGCAGTCAGACCGAGGTAAAGTTAGTTTTAGGTTTGATATTTAACAGACATTCAGACACTCAGTTTCCCGACCAAATGCCGCTTTGTTGTAGGGTTCAGATCTTGGTTGAAGACATAACGTTAAGACCATTGCAGCATGCCCTTTCAACCCCACAACAAAGTGGCATTGGGTCGGGAGACTGGGTGTCCGAATATCTGTTGACTATCAAACTTGAAACTAACTGTACCTCAGTAGTTAGAAGTGGAATTAAAGGAAAGGCAAAAGCCAGTGGGACCAAATTGTAAGTACTATAAATGCACTTGAAATGTTATTCAAAAGTAATTGACCTGTACTTTGAAAATAAGAAATCAGGCCGAAACATTTGTGAATAATATAATTTATAATTCAAACTGCAGAGCTACAAGATATAGGATGGTGTACTTTATATTGATTTTTAACAAGAGAATTGCGCAACAATCTACATCATAACGTCAAGTCTGGACTCATAAAATTTGTTTGTGTCTTAGAGGAGATTAGAAATATGATAAAATTGGTAAATGCGGCATTTTCTCCTAAATTGCTCATACAAGCCATTTAAGAATGATGTTTTCGTACCAGCGCTTGCTGCATGAGTACCTTTTTTTCTCCAAAAAATCTTTTGTCAACACAGAGGAAGAAGAATGGCTGTCTTAGGTTCCTTTATCCGTAGAGGCTGTTGCCAATGTATTAGCCAGCATCTTACGCATTTTGTTTCTCTCTTGCTGCCTGTTTAAAGGAGGACTGACCAACTTTCAACTTTTCATACCACATATGGGGTCAGCATGGCCGAGGCTTTTATTCTATTATCATTCTATTATTCTTATTAATTTGTTATTCATACATAGAATTGGACTAATGAGGATCATATGATTGATTTGTTTTAATTGAATTGTAATTGGCTAATCAAAACAGTATGAATCTGGACTCATCAGGTAACATGACCTTCTTCCATTGCTGCAGAGTCCAATCGTTATGTTTCATATGGCAAATTGAAGTCTTTTTCTCCAGTTAGCCTCAGTGATTAGTGGTTTTCTCAGCTGTTGAGTCCCAAAATGTGATGGAAGCTTTGGTGGACTTGCTTTATCCAATGTTAGGTTGGGACATCACAGGAAACATGAAGTATTACGTCAAATCAGTTTGTTGTTTGCTGTTTCGACTACACATGTTGTCAAGACTTTGTATTCCACACCCTGTATAAAGAAAATAATTATCTGAACATTATGGTTGAGTAGTTAATGTGTTTGTGGTTCTGTTGAAGTAAAAAAATCGAACAAACAAACCAAAAAAAAAAAAAAGAACTGTCATTTATTGAACTAACCATGCAAAAACTTTGTTGCGGTTTGCCTCAGTCCAGATGTTTTATGGGCAGCCTTAGTCTGCCCATTTAGTCAAAATGGGGAGAGTGCTGGACCACCACATGGAAACCAAATCACAATAGGAAAGTTCAGATATTAGATCATTGCCCACAGTAATTATGCAATCCAGTCGCCAGAGAGGAACGTCTCCAGTTAACGTTTATGCGCAAAAAAAAAAAAAAAGTATTTCTGAGCCAAAAATACATTGGATAATAACGTTGATCCTGACAGCAGTAATACGTTTTATGCCAACATTTCTCTTTACGTGCATATCGACATATACATTATATGAACTGATCAACGTGCTTCAGGTGTGATGTAGGGATATTTGCTCATATCTTATAAAATCTGATAAGGTAGGCAACAGAAATATTTACAATTATAATTTCACTGAATTATAATATAATTCAATGACCGCATTTTGACTTAGGTGTGGTATTCAAGATTTGATCATTAATAACGTATATATTTCTGTGAAGGCGTGTTGTTCATGTCATCTGATCATTTCTTATGAACCAAGATGGTTTGATTTACATAACTGAAATAATAACTTTATTCTCCTTTTATTCATTTATTTTCTGTACTGCTGAATCCAATCAGGGGTGCGGGTGGGCTGGAGCCTATCCCAGCATTATCAGGTGAGAAGGCTTTTATTTATTTACTGCCGATTGTGGTAGAAACAAGTAGTAAACTGATCAATAAATCTGAAACACAGACTCCCGATCAGGTCTGACTGCAATCCAGTCCGCATGCAGAGCTCAGATCCTCAGCATTATGGCACATTTTCATGAAACGTGAACATGAAAGGGAGACGTTTAACTGTGACTGTCAGAAAAACAACTATAAGAAGGCTGTTTTTCCATCCAGTGGACTTGAAACATGTTAGATTGGTGAATACAACAGCTAAACTGCCTTTTTACAAAGTTTCTCTCGCCATAAACGCTGCATGTGTGCTGTGTGGAGGACAAGTTCACATTCTCTTCAGGAATCTCTCCGCCGTAGAAAGGCATTGTTCCATTTGAAACGGGACTCATGCAGCGGCTTAGGGAGGTCAAGGACCATGACTATTGAGCATCTTCATGTATATTTTAGCTTATACAGGAGGGTTTCCTTCATTCTTTTTCTTTTTTTTGTGGTTTTCAGGGACATTGATGAAGCATTTCAATACTTTGGTCTGGTTTTTATATCATAATAGAACCTGATCAAACTTAATCACAGTGATTTTTAAAAAAGATTGTTACACAAATCATTTTAGATTTTAAAATATTATGAAAATATTTAGATATAATTAATTGAAAAAAGGGTGAAGGAATATATAACTTTGTACATCCTTCCACTCCTTTTCAAACATAAAAAATAATTTGCAGCTTGTTTTTCTTTTTTTAATATTTTTTTTTCATTTTTCTCTTTATTCTACAATACCATAATACTTATTTTGTTTTTGTGTGCATTTTGCCATTAAGGTATGCCTATCTATTTTTGATTAACACATGTTCAAAATAAAGTATTCTATCCTTTATTTAATTCCACTAATATTATTTACTAATTTAGTTAATAGAGGGATAAAACCAAAAACTTGCAGTTTTTATACTTGGTCAAGCACTCTCTGATACATTGTCTCTGAAGGGGTATAAATGACATTAGAAAAAAAAACAAAACAGGGACATTAGTAAGAGAACTTCATCTGAGGAATAACATACAATTACTCTGCAATCCATGGATGTGCTGCAGATGGACAGGAGAGGCAGTTTAGGGGCCAGCTGCAGAACTTTGTTGGATGGTGCAGGTCTGCAGATGAACAACTCCAAGACTGAGTAGATAATGATGGACTTCGGGAGGAAGAGGGAACATCTCCAACATGTTTCCATTTAAGGGTCAGACATGGACGGGGTCAGGACCAGTAAACACCAGGGATTGCAGCTGGGGAACAAACTGGACTGGTCTGACAACACAGACAGCATCCACTGAAAGGGACAGAGTCGTCTGTAGTTCCTGAGGAGATGAGGGTACTTAAACATCTCCCAGTAACTGCTGCTGGTGTTTTGCCAGTCTGTTGTGTCTACTGGTCTCTTTTTGGCTGTGGTCTGGTGGAGGATGCTGGGTGACTGGAGATACTGGTGGGCTGAGCACAGAGCTGAACTCTCTGATGTGAGTGGCAGAAAAATAGAACCTTTAAGACCATGCTGGACACACAACACCCACCAGACTCTTCTCATAGGAGCATGTTCAGCCTGCAGCCTGCAAGTTCTGTCATCCTCCCCAGATGAGGTTGGTCGGTCTGTCTCTGTGAAAAACACCTTTTTTGGACTTTTTCGTCATTTGAAGCTAAAACATGAGCTAAGACAATCCTCTGTTAAGATCAGGCCTTGCTAATAAAGCCAAACTAGTGATTAACTACTGTTAGATGATACTCGTTGATAAAATGTAAATATGATGAATTTATTTAAGATAGAGCCTGTAATCTTTTAATGAGCTACAGGAAGTGGGCGGCGATTAGTAGTCCTTACTGTTTCTCCACTTTAGAGAGGTCTGTAAAAACACGCTTCCTCCATATTTTGTACATCATACAGCAGAAACGAGCAGGAAGAAGGCCCTGGATTAGGAGAGTGCTTGATGTCGGCCTGCAATTCGACACAGACAAGTGAAAGAAAATGATCTCCAATGCTGCATCAGGCATTTTATCTGCCCGGCTTTTTTCTTCTGGAGGTGAAATTAGAAAAGGAGAATAAATTAATCCTTTCAATTGTGTAACTGAGACAGATGCTGCATCGCTTGATCCGAATAATTTGATTGGCCTGTGTTAATAATAATAATAATAATAATAATAACAATAATAATAATAATAATGATAATAACAACAATAATAATAATAATAATAATAACAATAATAATAATAATAATAATAATAATAATAATAGCTGATTAAAAGTAAATAAATGTGAAATTATGATGAATACATCCTATATACTGTAGAAAAAGGCTTGCGGCCATTTTCTAGTATATTCAGTCCTTTTTGTTGTTTCAGAGCCATAAATGTCCCAAAGACAAAATGACAGAGCCCCACAATTAATAATCAGGACTGATGGCTCAGGATTTTATAAGATACGAGGGAATATCCCTGCATTACGCCTGAAGCATGTCGATCAGTTCATATAACGTGTACGTTGATATGCACGTAAAGAGAAATGTTGGCATGAAAGATATTACTGCTGTCAGGGTCAACGTTATTATCATACGTATTTTGGCTCAGAAATGTTGACAGTGTATGTATTTTTGATGTGCAGAAATTTAATTGGAGACGTTCCTCTCTGGCAACTGGGTTGAATTATGTTAGGATCAAATTTGGTGTGTTTTACATGAAGTTTAATGTATTTGTAAGATAAAATTCTACAACAGTTATGAAATTGCTATGCTTCACCAGATTTATATAACAAAAATATATTTTCATGTGAAATTTGATGATAAATTGCCCAAGTACCCAGAGTAATTTCTGACCAATATTAAAACCTATTCAAGTAAACCTACCATTCAGTTTTTGTTTTTAAAACTGCTGAACGATTTCAACAGCAGTAATGTCTCAAGGTCGGTGCACACTACAGGATAGTCTGAATGATTTTTATCCCAGTCTCAAAGCCAGCAAAGGCTCATCTGTTGTTTGCACATGACATTGTGTCAAACTTTCCAGCTTTCCCTACTTTTTTAAATATAAAAGAACAAATATCATCTTGCTGAATGGTTATATAGACTCCTCATGTTGCCTGCATGCAACCCTCATACGTCATATTCTGAAAAACGTCCCACAGGTAAAAAAAAAAAAAGGCAAGCACCATAGGTAAAATTCAAAGCAAAAAAAATTACATTTTCACGTGTAAATTAGCATTAGGTTAGTTAAACGGAACAATGAGATCATATAGTTCTTTTTTAGAATCAGAATCTTTATTGTCGTTGTGGCAGTGTGGTACTGCACAATGAAATTTAAAGGTGCGTTCTCCAGTGACAAATAGACTTCTATCTGTATAAAAGACAATAAAACACAATAAAAATAGATCAAAATAAAAATAAAAGAATAAAATTCCATTTTAAAAAGAAAACAAATTGTGAAGTTACATACATACTTGTGTTGTTACATACTATTTGTTTTGAAGTTTAAACACTGAGTAATAAGAACCCAATGCTGCTGTTATAACAGGTTTGTGGGCTTTCGGGGATGTGGGCTGTGGTAATGCGGTGTGCTGTTGATAAGAGATATCAGATCATTTGAAAAAACTGATTATCAGACATCACAGCCTCCACTAATGTTGCTGTTACCTGAACCTATTAAGCACTGTAACCTCTACTGATTGTTGGCTTGTCATTTCCTTCCATCCTGAGTTTTTTTTAATTATCTTTTCTTCTACCAGTTTTACTGAAAGTAGGCTTTTTGTTTCATCTAACCTTCCTTCCTTCAGCCTGCATTTCCATAACAACCAGAAGCTGCGGTAAGAACTAAAAGCAAGAGTGCTGAGGTGCTCTCTGAGTATGAAAATCCTAATGAAATTTATCAGAGAACCCATTTCTATTCATGTAATCAATAATCTGCTCATTTCCAAGACATTGGCCAGGAAAAGAGTTTAAATATTACTGACTTAAAAGGGATGGGCCAGGAGGTGGCTTTGTGAGCAATGGTTGGACTAAAGCTGGTTCGAATTATTCAGACATTTGACCAAAAGCGGGGGAGGAATTGGCGATGGCTGCGATAGATGGAGGCACTTACTCAACTATTTCTGTGAAGATGAGTTAAAAGCTGTCTTGTCAGCAGGAGGACCATTTTATTACCGTAATAATAGCAGGTTAGATGTTTAGTGGCTACCGATTTCAGGGCCTCTAATAGGAGCACAGAAAGTTGAAAGTGAAGTCAGAGTATACTCTGGGAGGGTGGTGACTGTTCCTAATAGGATGAACTTCATTAGAGAAAAATGAATTGAAAGAACACAGTAGGTCACAAACTCCCTCACCATCTTTCTGTGTCTTTCATCCATTTAATTTATCAACCCAGCACCATCCCAAACCTTTGCTGGAGGTTTATTAGCCCAGTTGTGAAACAGCACAAGTTGTTCCTGCTTGCTGCTGCATTATTGATATAGCGGTCACCTCCAGCACAGAACCAGCAGCACCAAGCTTGCTTGATGTTTTTTTGTTTCTGAGGCCACTCTAACCCAGTGAACATTAGCAGTGGCCACTTGGAGCTGCTGCAGTAATCAGGGCAAACAGCACACAGGGCTCTAATGGAAGAACTGGCTGCACTCAAGTTGAGCAGAGAATTACTGTTCGCTGCCTAATGTGTTCCTGCAGAGTCCAGGGATTCGTACGCTTACATTCGCTGGCCATTTCAGGAATGAACTCCTGGATTATTCCACTATTTGTGCAATATCAGCTGACAGCAGGAGAGTGCATACAGACTGGAGCTGTAAATGTTGTGTGGTTTACTCATGCACACACACACACTGCTGCAGCTCTATAAACTAAGTATCACCATATTTCAGGCTCTGCTAGGGTTTACTCCGCTGCATGTTACACATCAATTAAGCTCTTTCATTTGCTGAAAGGAATCTTTTTAATTCTCCCTTTTTTATCATCAGATTTCAAGACATCTTGATATTCTGAGATATTGAATCAGCAATTTCAGCTGTTTAAGATATCACTGTGACAACGCATCACCTCCTATGGTTTGAAAGTGCCCATCTTAAAGGAGAATTTCGCTTTCTTTTAACCTGGGGTCTCTTTCCATCTTTTCTCTCATACATGTGAGTGATGGGGAAAGGGACGTTCAAGATTGCTTAAGTATTTAGCCGGGCAGGCAGCTAGCATTACAGATATTGATAAGTATCGAGAAACACGCTCTGAGACTAAGTTTACCCTTAAAACATGCTTTTTTTCCACACTGAAGTGCTCTGATAATCTCGACAAGTGTCCGACAACGTACTAGAGAGGAGAAATGAACAAAAGTATCAGTAATTACCTGCTGATCGCCTTGTTTTGGTGATTTATTCCACATTATTCCTACATTTGCATTGAAGGAGTCTAAACAGAACAGATCTCCAGACTTCTCGAAGGACTTTTCAAACCTCTTCTTTGAATGTTTTTGCCTTTTCTTCCGTTCTCTGTCAAGGTGATCCCACATTGCTTTGATAATATTGATCAAATCAAGTAAAAGTGATTCTTATTATGTTTTTTTATGAGTTTTTAGAAGTAGACATAAGTACGTCAGTTCCGCCCTCCGTCCGATCAGAACCCCTCCCAACCCCGGTTCTAAAGAGAAACTAAGAAAACATGTTTCCCATGTAAACCTTCATTCAGAATGATCATTTCAAAGAAAACCTGAGGAAGAATACTTTCATTCTGAATGATTTCATTTGACAAAATGAATCTAGAGTTAATATACCGTGTACAACCGTAACCACTGACAAACATTCAGACAGTCTGTAGTTGGGTTTCCACAGATGCATGTGTTTTCTGTTCAAATTCCTCTCTGAAAAGTTCCTTTTGAACAAAGGATGTCTGTAATTTTCCATTTACCTCCGTCCTCTTGTTGCTGTCATCAGCAATTAAACCTAAATGCATAAAAAACACACACAATAAAAACCCGCCAGGCAGCGCAGCGCACATTTAATCTGTAACAAAAGATTATTTCATCCCGTCTGTTTATCTGACAGCTTTTTTCTCAGTGTGTGTGTCTGTGTCGGCCGCCTGCAGCCGCTCACGCCACACAGGAAAAATATAATCAGAGAACAAAAGACTAAAGGCCAAGTGGAGTTTGATTAAATCAGGACTGAATGGGACTCATGGCCATTGTTGGAGGCTGTTTAGAGAATGTGTGTGTGTGTGTGTGTGTGTGTGTGTGTGTGTGTGAGTGCAATGAACCTACTATTTAATTCATAAATGCAGCCACACCTGACGCACACACATCTGAAATGTCCCGTACAGGTTATTAGCTGCATGGTCTGCATAATGTTTGGAAATAAGTCTGGCTTCACGGGAGGGGGATATTTCAACGTTTCTTCATTAGATGGTCACCGTATGCTCAGTGATGGGACAGTCAATCTAATTCCTAAAGAGGTATGATGTGATCACGGGTTTAATCTTTAAGCTCGCCTTTCTGAAGAAAAGCCATGTGTTATGTGTCACGGTCCATTACAGCCTCAGTGATTAGGATGAAAGACAAATGAGTTCCAGGAAACTCTCACAAGCTAAGATCAAGCAAAACATTTCTGATCATGATCATGCTGACAACACTCACTCTGTATTACTGTCTGACCAGGAGGATTTTTTAAATTATATCTATCTGTTCATTTAGTTAGTAATGAAAGAATTAATAAATTAATTTTATATTAATCCATTAATTATTTATTTATTTGTCAATTGATTTTCATATCACTTTTTTATCTGTTATTATTAATTCATATAGTTTTGTACATATTTGGTCAGCCATCTATTTATTTACCTTTTTAAGTATTCATATCCTTCAGATCTATGTATTTTTCTTGTTAGCAGTGTGGTGTGCTGGTGCGCATGTAAAACGGGTCCATCCTCAGTTCCCTTCCCAGCTGGCTTCTTCTGACCTGTTTGACGGCGTCTCTGAATAAAGTTGAAATTACTTCAGCGACAACATGAACCCACAGAGAGCTTCAGTCAGTCCAACGACTCCTGTGGCGTCAACTTCTAAAAGAAATCTTTTTATTTTCATCTCTCAGAGCAGAATGGACCATTTAAAACATAAAAGCTTTGACAAAACAGGCAACTCTTCGTTCAGTGTATTCACACACACACATGCGTAGCAACACACACTCTCCTCCCTCAGCAGTAATCCGCATCCCATAATTGCATTTGGTGTTTATTTCTCTTTTTCTTCTTCTGCTTTCTGCCTTCTGCGTGGCCCTTCATTAACTCGCCTCCAAAGTCATCAACCAGGCACAAAAGGCAGAGCGCCTGTTTCCACGGCGACTGAATAGACGCTAACTGGAGGAAAAGAGGCTTTAAACTGCAGACAAACAGGAAGTGAGCGAGATTGCAGCCCAAACAGCTGCATGTTTGTGTCCTCCTGCCTCTCAATCAGTGCTGTCAGGAGAAGCTGTTGTTCGGGATGATTCTTTCCATTGATGCTCCTCTGTACCCCTGCAGCTCTGATTGGGCTTTCACTGTCTGACTTCAGTGACGATGGAAACAGGGAAACTGAAGAGATCTCTCTGCTTCCGCTGAAAACTCTCCTCAGGGTTTCTTTTCACTTGGAGTACCATCCTCTCATCTCTTTCTGTCAGACCAAAGACAAAGACGCGCTCGCTTTCAGGGAGGCTTCTGTCTGCAGATCAGTCAGACACTCTGCCAGTTGTGGTGTTTTAAACTCTGTCTTGTTGTGAAGGTAAACATTTACTCTGAGAGCTTCACTCGCTTTTTTATAAAAAGCAACAGCTCGGATGCTGTAAATGTTCATCATAAGGAGGTCCAACGTTTTCATGACTTGGTGCTGAGAGACAGAATGTGGATTAGTTTAAGATTAGTTTCAGCTCTTTTCTGTTGACTCTCTTTAAAAAAATATGACTTAAACATGAGATGGCTGACATGTTATAGATGACACTGGCATTTAGCTTCTCGCTACATGACAACGTAAATGTCGAAAGCTGTTAATTTGCCCTCAAAATGTTTCTATAGAGGAAGCGAGGAGCTTTATTCTCCTGATTTAGTTCCATGAGGCCACCGGCTCAGAACCTGACTTTACGTGTAGGCCATTACATGATGGGAAATTTGCACATATGGGGCTACAAAAGTTACTGGTCATGGTTAGGTGTTGCCTCATCATGCACGTTGTCACAGCCCTGGGAATACATTGCCATCTCATATTTTAGATGTGGTTAAAGGAGGTGGAGCAGGAGGTTTGGGGACTTGTGAACCTGCCAATGCTCTGAAACAAAGTTTCGCCCACCGTCCTCTAAATCATTATTTTGAACTCTTTACTGATACCGTTTTAAAACAATCCTGAAATTCTTTCCAGCTTTTGCTCCAATAAAATATTTTAAAACATTATGCAGAAACATTTACAGACTGAAGGACTCCATCCCCCTGCCAGACTTTCTCACTTTCACCATTTTTTATTTCAATTGTTTCAAGACTTTGTATTTTTACATGTTGCACATAATCTCGTTTTTCAGAGAAATACTTTTGGATAATTAAAAATGATCTTCACTCTTCATCTGTCTGGATTACATGCCTCAGAGTAAAAAAGAACAGGTGCCTTGTCTTCAAACACTGAATTACCTTTCTGTCTTATCTTCTGACTGTAGGGCACAGGAAATAAAAAATGCTGTTTGCCAAAAAGTTATCAGAAATATTCCCCATCCAGTTGTCTGTGTGAATGAAAGAGAATATTTCCTTGCAGTCATGCAGACATGGAAGTGGTTGTGTTTTAGAGTACATGATAACAGGTTATGCTTTATCTTGTGTTCTCAGCAGTGTTTTGTTGAAGAACACCATCATTCTTTGTGTTTTGCTGTCTGTGAGGTGGACTCTTTCACCGTGCATCAGCACTGCTTTTTTCTCTGCTGGCAGAATTTTAATTACCACAACATTCTTGCAGATTCACACTTTAATGAACCGAACCTCGTGTGTGTCTCCGCCCCTCCTATCGTTTTAGCCAATCTCACATTAGAAAGAGAAACTTAATTAAAAAGATATCACAAAAGACTGTCAGGCTAAACTCGCCTTTTCAATTACACTTTCTTTCTATATTTAAAGCTCTCAATCAGCAAATATCCCGGCAGCAGCCTCATCCAGAACGCTCGCTCTGTGTTTTTCTGCTGATGCTTCTGAGATCTGCAAATATACTGTTCTTGTTTTTCTTTTTTTTGTTTTTTTTCTTTTGTTTTGTTTTGTTTTTACCCTGTTTTCGGTTGCAGCAGAAACCAAAGCATCGCCCAAAATCAAGTATTTTTTAGAGGCACAGGGATTTTTAAAATTGTTATCATTGCACTTGGTGACATGGTAGACATGAAGAAAATAATATCACATGTAAAATAACAGACTGTTTGACACATTTCATATACAGCACAGTTTAGATTATATAGATTTTCTTTTTTTTTAAGTGAAAAAAGACTAAACAAAACCAGTAAGTGAAAACATGAAAAAACCACATCCAACTCTACACCACCAGCTGCAGCCACCTCCAGACCCAAAAGATAAAAGGATTAAAGGATTAAAGGTGATAGAGAATTTTTTGATGATGGTTCAGAGTCTCCCTGCTGTTGACAATACACATGAAGCGTCATAATCTCCTTTTCTGGTATTTTCCCTTTTTTGAATTGCCACCAGAAAACAGGCCAATGTGTGTTTGCCTGTAATGTGAAGTCAAATTACAATGAGCAGCCCCTCCCGCACAGACACAAACAACTCACCTACTTTCAAACACGCCCCCTTCGAAATGTCTTTGCACTAGAGGCGTGCGATACCTTGTAGTTCTCGTCTACTTGGAGCAAATGGGATCATTCAGGCAGGAAGTTAGTCTATTAAAAAACAAAGTGGATCCAGTGGATTTCAACAATAAAACACTATAGGCTATTTTTACTTTTACTTTGAAACACCCAGTTCCCCATCGTGTTCTCCTG
>JBBBVT010000007.1:3621978-3638910 GCA_037177035.1 Craterocephalus eyresii
ATGCAGAGGATTCGCCGGCCAGTCCCTTGTTAGAGCTCTCAAGATGTTGGGTGTGAAAGGACAGCAGAACAGAAGGGTCATTAGGAACATCTCTGACGCAGCAGAAAAGGCGTCCAGATGGCTGTGGAACAAGCGGGGTGAACCGTGGACTACACATGCTACCTAGACACAAGCCGGGGCTTGATCACCCCCAGCTGGGTCCCCTGGGTGAGGGTGTCTGTTGTGAGACCCGAAACACCCCGTGACCCCAGGATACAACACTGATGATGTGTCTAGGTTGCACCTGTAGGTGTATATTAGAACTAGGAAGAAAGAAGATCGAAGTGACTTTGAACATAGCATGGTTGTTGTTGAGAGTATTTACTGGGATTTTCACACACAAACATCTCTAGGGTTTACAGAGAATGGTCTGAAGAGGAGAAAATATCCAGTGAGCAGCAGTTGTCCAGATTGGACCAGAAGGTCTTGCTGATGTCAGAGGTCAGAGGAAAACAGGAAGAGTGGTTCTAGATGATGGAAAGGCAACAGGAAGCCAAACACAGACTTACCAAAACTGGACTTTAAAAGATGGAAAATTGTTGCCTTGTCTAATGAGTCTCAGTTTCAGCTCCACGTGTAGATGCCACGCTCAGAATCTGGTGGAAACATCATGAAAGCATGGATTCATCCTGCCTTGGATCAACGGTAGCAGCTGGTGGTGTCATGGTGTGTGGGAGATATTTTCTTGACACACTGGACCCCTTAATACCAGCATGGCCTGCTTTAATCACCAACACCTACCTGAGTATTGTAAGTACAAATAAATTATTCATTCTAAGAGAATAAAAACAAAACAGTTATTTTAGTAAAGTCATTAGATACCAATTAAAAAAACAGAAGTTGCTTTAAAAGATGCATTAGATCATTCTTTCCTGTATTTATAAGCCTTCAAAGCAGCAGAAAAAGAGAAAAAATGTAGTTGTAGGGAAACAGAAAAGTACAGATGGAAAAAAAGTTATGTTTGAGAACCCAACCATCTTCTGCAGGAACATTTGTTGCAAAGTAAACAACACATGGAAAGTTTTCATCGTCACATAGGAAACATAGGACATTTACATTCTGATTACCTTAAATTGTTTACTTTGGAGACAAAACAAAGATACCTGATTATTGTGTTTCTTAGTCTTTAACAAGACCAGAATAACATTGTAACTCCATCACAGTCTTTTCAGCTTTCAGGGTTCCAATACTATGAAGCAACTGTCCGCATCCTATCTCATAATAAATCTAAAGCACCAAAACAAAACACAACCACCGCTGCAGATGAAGAAAATTATTTTTTCTCTGCCAAATCCTGCAGTAATCCCTGAATGCACAGAAATATGAGGACACGGCTATAAATGGTGAGTGACGTTTGCATTAACTGGCTGCAGACTCAACATCTATCACTCAACTGGTTTCTGAACGTGTATGCAGCAAAAATGTGTAATAATAATTGCCGAACAGTTGAGCAGCTTCCTTCCATCTGGGTTTGATATGTGTTGTTGTTTAATGCTTCAGTTACTTAAATGGATTTAGTCAGCTTCTTCTCGTTTGAGCTCATTGTCTCTGTATTAAATTGCCGTGTGTGTGTGTGTGTGTGTGTGTGTGTGTGAAGTCCATTATTAGACTGTTCTGTTGTGGTTTAATGATTTTGCCTGACACGCTGCTGCAGGGCTTCTTTCTTACAGAGTGCAGATTTGAAAGATTTTACAGCGGTGACGGCAGTTTGATGTGTTATTTTGCTGACTTGAGCTCTTTCAAAGGAACTATAAGCGCTCACATTTGGAGTTTAACAGGAAGAATTTCTTATTTTTTAACTCTACCCACTTTACTGTTCATGGTTATGCTAATTTTTGTCCAACAGTGTTTGGGGCCTAAATGAAAGAAATAGGGCCAGTTATTCACACCCAGTTTCTCCCTGACACATTTGTCTGCATTTGTTTGACATGGAACACGAGTAATAAGAAGACAGTGGCCACTATGACCTGTCCCCCTCCAACCTGAGCCATTAGTGTTATTGCTCATTACTAAAATGAGAGGCTGTCTACAAGGGTGATCCAAGGTCCCGACAGAAATCAGAGGTGTTTTTTTTAAATTGTTATTTTACCAAATAAACTTTTTGGTTCATACAATACCTGCCCTGATCAGTCAATTCACTTAGTTAGTTTCAGCTTCATTTGTACACACACTCCAATTTTGTCTAATTCACTGCAGCCCGATTATAATCCAATTAAAATCTATGAAGTCTATATGAAATTTACATGGAGACAGTGGAGAGAAAAACCTCCATCAGAACTAGGAAGGAAAGTCATCTGCCCAACCTATCGGGGGTTGAGAGGACAGGAAAGAGCGGTCAACAAGCACCATAACTGCGCCAGGAATATCTGCTGAAAAAGAGAAAAACAAATTAAGACTTTTATAAATGGAGAGCAGAAATGGGAAGTAACAACGTACAAGCAATGAAATACTGTATTGAAGTACATTTTTTTGATATCTGTACTTTACTGAGTATCTATTTTTCTGAGTACTTTTTACTTTTATACGTTACATTTTAACCCAAGTATCTGTACTTTTTACCTCGTACATTTTCAAATCAGGGTCGTTACTTTTGATGCACGACAAAAATTAAATCAATCAAAATTATTTAGACCAGAAGAAAAATATCTCTGCAGGCTCTGCCAATCGTATAAAACATTACTCGCGGTTTCATACATCCCAGCTTGTGATTGGCTGGCTATCTATGATCATTCTTTTCATTGGCTACAGAGACAACCACCACGCACATGCTTTCTCTGCCCGAAGGCTTTTGGTCATAGTTCTTTTTTTCACAAGCTAACTCACTTCAGAAACTTGAACGAGCGACTCGTTAATGTGAGGACTATGGAACCAAACCGGGCAGCAACATGACCGATACCCAGGAGCAGCAGAGTCAAGTGGTAGCGGTAAACCCTGACGACTCTGTATCGGAGGATGAGACAGATGAACGGGACGAACAGGCTCAGAATTAACACTCATAGTCTTACTTGAAGTAAATGTTAACGTTCGTCAGCTTAAAAAAGGATTCATGGCGAATGAACTGTGCCCTGTGGAGACCCAAAGTCAGAGAATTCTAGGTCAAATTTTAAAAAGCACACAGTGTGTTGTGATTAATTTTGCCGCCTGGTTCGGTTCCGCAGTCCTCAGATCAATTGATCTCTGGTTGAAGTTACTGAAGTTGGTTAATGTGAAAACAACACTAACTGCTGCCTGTGAGCTGAGAAAGCCGTGTGTGCGTTTCTGGGTTTATGCCTATTAAAATTTCAGAGCCAGTCTGTATGAAGTTTTGCTAAACCTGAAGGTGAAAAATGTTAAGCAGATGGGAAGATCGGCTCAATAAAAGGGAGGTGGCCAGAAATTGGGGTTGACTATAAGGAGGAAGGTGATGAGTTTGTTTAAAAAGCACTTTGGTTATTTTGTTACTCTAAATTTGTTCACAGACAAGTTGTCTCCTCATTTACACTGACGGCTAGCCTGGTCCCACCCACTAAATTTCATATGCTACATAAAGTCTGGTCAGGAGGCCTATTCAACAGATTTCCAAAATCCCCAAAAAGTGGGAGCTAATCAATTTTGAGCTTGTCCAAAGAGGCGATCTCAAAGCAGTGGCACTGTCCACAATGCTGCCATGGAGCAGCGGCAGCGTTCGACACAGCGGGAGATTCTGTTTTCAGCACATTAAACGGAAAGTTCTTTGTGAAATGTGAGCAACAAGAGGCCCTGGAGACATTAATTGGAGGGAAAGACGTTTTCGCCTTGCTCCCGACCGGCTTCGGTAAGAGTTAGCCCCACTGGCTACACACAAGTCAGAGAAAAGAGTGCTGTGATTGGTTTAAAGTTTGATCGATTTAGGCTTCCATCAATCACAAACAGCGACATTTGAAGGAGACGGGTCAACCGTCCCTTCTGAGAAACAGTTTCGCCTATTGGACTTGTGGATTTTGAGCATTCACAGTCGACTGTGTAAAATGCTTTCTTTTGCGCCTGTTTCTCCTCCTACTCCTCCAATTAGAGAACTCTCCCAGGATCCAATGCAACATTTGTCTCCATTAGTAATGTAGGTTATGAGGAGAGAGCTGTGCATTGTGGGTAAAGCCCAGATGAAAACTTCCTGGAAGCCTTATACAGAGATCCAATTACAAGCAGTGAGTAGCATGCTATGAGAAGGGGAAGCCAGAGCGAGAATCCCCTCGCTGCTCCGAAGCAGCTTGCACTGCTGATTTCAGCAAATGCTATAAATCACACAGTCTGAACATCGATTAGCTCAGCCTGCTATTATTCTGACTGCTAGTCAGCTAGCAGGGTGGGGTTACATAATCAGTTCAGAAGAAACATGAAACACCTCAGAGCAGACTTCCAGGTCTCATGAAGCCACCGTGAAGGTTGGATTTTTAAGAGGGAAGGGAAAATGAAACAAACCGGAGAAATCACTTGGATCACGTTAGTCCGATTACAGATGTGTTTGATGTAAGTCAGACTTGGCCCTCCTCCAGACCACAGGGAGGTGTTAACACACTTGAAACTGATAGCTGACAAAACCACCAGTGTGCCACTTTTTGTTATTTGTATTTCCAGTTTCTTTTGGACATTGATGAAAGGATGACATGCTTCCAATTAATAAAAAGAAACATTTTGTTAACAGACTTCAGACATTTGGTTTCTTTACAGCTGGAATAAGGACACAAGTCAGATTCAGTAGGCATGTTTTTTTCTTGTTTATTTTTTTAATCTGGGTGATCCAGATCTTTCAGAATAATATGCAAAATAACAGGAGCCCATGAGATTTGTTTATCAGGCTGGCTTGTGTATAAATGTTTATAGACAAAAGTGAGTATAGTGTGAGTAAAATGTCTCATTTTTTAAACTGGCTTATCAAACTGTTTTGCAGGGTGCCACAGAGGTCAGTGGGCCTTATGTGGACATCAACTTATTGTTGAATTGAGATATTTTAATAACGAAAAAATGATCTAAAACAGTGACAAGGTGTTTTTCAACATACAAAGTGCCATTGTTACTTGTCTATCCTATTATTTCTCTCCTGAGAAGTTTGGCTTCCTTTACCCTTGTTTAATTTTATGCCTGTGCATGTTCATTTAATTTTTGACCTCATCAATATGGCTAAAATAACCCATCAGTTTGACAACAACTTGCTATTTTTCCATGAATTGCTTAAAAGTTCAATTGGTTTTATGGTATCTATCTATTGTCCTAACATAATCCATACCAGAGTATTAAGTCATCTTTTCTTAAAGATCATTTAGTCATCTTTTAACCCTCTGATGCATTAATTATTAGATAACAGTGACACATTTTTTCCACAAATAAATTTTACTTCTACTGACATACATGATGATTCACTAAATTCATCTGGCTTTTAATGCCATTTTTGTTATCCTATAAAAGATATTTATGAAATAATACTCTGTTTTAATATTTATCTTTTCAAGAAAACAACATTTAAATAGGTATCACCTGTAGGGGACATTATGCAGGAAAGAGCTATGATAACTGTACTGTTAAACAGATGACATGGAGATGTATCCTGCCCCCAAAGTCAATGTGTTCTTGTTTATTTTTTGCTTTTTCTTCCATAAATCTTAGTAACCAAGATGAAGAAACCCGAGGTTCTCCTTGTTGGTATGTAGTCAATCTAATATTGCTAAAACTTGTTGTTTGTCCTAAAGCCATTATAGACTGAACATCAACCATTGTGATTCATAAAGATGCTGTTAAGGGTGCATCCTTCCATCCACTCTTTAGTAATCTTCATGGACTAACACTGTTATCTGATCAGCTACTTCTTTAAATAAAATAACAGACCAATAGCTTGCGCACAGATATCACAGATACTGTATCTTGGTGGACAATTTGTGGTACAACCTTACCACACCCATCAGTGTCTGGACAAGAGACTTCCTCACAGACCTCATTTGGTCTTTCTAGCCTCGCACTCAGCCATGATCCCCACAGGGCTGTATGTAGCTATGTATCTTGTTAAGATCAGGTTGACCAAATATCCATTGGAGCACATTAGCCTTGTTTCTTGGGCTCTCTGTGAGCAACTTATTGATTACAAGATTTTTCTCACCTTTAGAACCCCCTGGGACTAATCCTGTCTTTATTTCTCTGACCATTACATCTGCACTTATACTCTTCAGTCCTCCTCAATATTCCCCCTATCTGTGTAACCAATGACACTCTCTTCTGCAATACTTCTGTAGCTTACTGTATAATCTCTCAAAACATATAATTCATAAATGTTTCAGATTAACTTTACCAGTTACAAACACACCAGGTGACATGATCCTAAGTTTCTTAAACATATTCACCCCAAAAAGTCATGTTCAGATCAGGATTTTATGTCAAAGAAAGACAAGGAAAAGGAGCTAGGTGACCACTGAAGGACTAAGTTAGTAGAAACACATCAATTAAAAAACATAAAAAAACAAAACTTGTGTAAAGTGGTTGTTATCTCTCTTTCATTGAGACAGAACCAAACAGCTCTCAGTGTCACAATCAGAATCATATTTGGCTTTAATTTATAACATTATTGCTGTGATAGCTGCTGGAAACTGAGCATGGACAGTTTTACTTTCCAACAGTTACTGTACCTATCTGTCCACCTGCTTGTTATGTTTTACGTGTGTGTGTGTGTGTGTGTGTGTGTGTGTGTGTGTTTGTGTTTGTGTGTATGTGTGTGTGTGTTTGGATTTCTGTGTGTGGACCCCCTCCCTGTCCTGACAGACCGTCATGTCTCTCCACCAGCTGACAGGTTCAGCTTCCTGCTCAAAGACGAACTCTGAACAAGGACGAAGAGTCGTCCGGAGCTGATCCTGCTGTGTGTTATTGCCACTCACAGATGAACTGATCAGTAGAGACGGCGTCACGGCGAGCTGCAGCCAAGCGTGGACGATCCTTCATGAGACAGGATGCCAGTCAGTGTGGTTATCAGGACATTGTCATTGTTTGTGAAACATTTCTCCCCACTGCGTTGGACACAAAACAAGGAAAAGGAATATGAACACATGAAAAGAGACATGGCATACAAAATATATGAAATATGTCTAATACTTAATTGGATATTTACATCTAATGGAGTTAAACTTAAAGTACTCATACAGTTTTTTATGAGTTACAACTGTAGCAATATATAAAAATATATAATCAGTTCTTAGATTTTGTTTTTTTAGAACAAGTCATTGACTGAAATCTGTTTTAAGATTAGCAAAGTGTGTTTGCACCAGAAGTGATATGAAGACATTTCTTGCTATCTCTGGAGAAGAAATTTGTCTCTCTTAATTGTGGTCCCAACCTGAAGAGATCAGAAGGGTCACAAACAAAATCCTATGTTGAGCCTGCACATTCTAAAAGAAATCATCGAACTACAGGGTGTTTGTTCAGGCCTGGAAAAAACTTGCATACTTTCAGGAACTGGAGGAAATACAGGCATTGTTATAAACAGCTAAATCCATCCTCTCCCTTGTCTAATCTCCACTGTGAGCCCGACAAGCGGGCAACAAATAAAAAAATCAATTTTCTTTCTCTTTTCCAAGGTTGGGATGTAAAGCAACAGATCCATGGGGAAAACGCAGACATCCGGAAACACTCCTCATATCTGAGGCTGACAGGTGTGGAAAGCTCTCTCCAGGTCTATGCCGGGTCTTTGCCTCAAGCAGCGCAGTGTAAGTACCTCAGATATGGAGAGATTTCTGCTAAATAGTGAGATTTGGAGCATCAAATGATAGCTACATGTAATAAGTTTAACTCTTTACATCTGCAGAGACAAATGTGACATATTTTCAGGGAAAGACTGCATTCCTCTGGAGAGCTAAATTTATCCTGCTGGATAAGGAAAATCATCGGAATCCAGAGCAGGCCACGGAGAAATCTCCTCATAATCATTACAGGGCCTAAATCAATTATCAGGCAGCAAAAAGACACTTGCACGCTTTCTGCATAAACTATTGTTGAAGAAAAATACTTAGCAAATAATTCATGCCGTTATGTTTCCATGATTTGCAGGTGATCTATTATGATTGTGTGACACTGAAGGCCCTGTCCCTAAGCCTCCGAATGATCAAGTGCCCTGGCTGCTTGGCCACAGGGATATCCCTTTGGCTGACAGGTCAGCACACATGGCTTCATCTGGGGGGTTGTCAGTCCCTCCACCCTGCCACAATTGCCAACAGCCATTGGTAGTGGGAACAAACACCCTCATTTAGATGATTATTTACAGCAGTGTGTGCAAATGATTTGCTATAGGAGGGTAAAAGTAAAACCAATCGGAAAAACAAGAATCACATAAAATGAGGTTAAGAAAAGATGGCAAGATATTAGAAGGAGAACAACAACAAGTATGAAAATCTACCAATAAAACATTCTCAATTTAGACAGGTAGGGGGTGACTGAAGAGATTTCCTTGACCAACACTGAGCAGCAGGTGCAGCACGCTTTCTGCGAGGAGCAGATGATACTGGGTTAAGAAACACATACCCGGTAGTGGAACAAGGTATGTGCACAAATTGAAACATGTTCTGTTAATGACATCATAGTTATAGACATTAGACATGCATAACAATGTCTGTGATTTAACATACAAAGTACCTGCTTATATATAAAGATTCTGTTCCAGAAATTCAGTCATTAGCTCCGACCAGCCGTGATAAAATGTTCTGAATCAGACTGATACTACTGTGCAGAGATTGGATAAAGTTATACATGTGAACTATAATAAAAAGGCATCATCAGTGAAGCTCCCATACCTGCATTCACTCTGGTAACAGCTGATAAAAAGCTACCAGTTATCTCCCCTCATTGGAGCAAGAGGTTTTGGTGCACCATACAAGAAATATGAACAGATATTCCATAAAAGGGGAAAACTGCTGGAGGAGAGAGAAGCATCATGGGAAGAACGGCTGCCTGAGTCACTGTTGCCGCTAGAATCCACTAGTCCACTGAATTGATATCCAACTTTATTAAAACTGCAGCATGTGGGTTAAAACACTGGTGGATAGTTCAATCCCTCTGGAGAAAAACACACATGAAGATTAAGCACAGGTTATGCTCATGGTACAGTTCTTATTTTTATTTCACACTAGTGGATATATGGAGATAGCCACAGTGGAAAACCCTGCTGTTGTAAATGCTGAACACTGACATTTTGCCACATATGGTAATTTTATAGTAAACTGAAGCAGATTGATGTACTTAATCCCAGGGGGAGGAGGATGATGAGGAGGCACAGGGATTCAGAGGCTGACAGTCGCCTTATCTTTATATGGAACTAACTGCAGATCTCTACTCTAATGCAGATCGAAAAATGAATAAATAAATAAAAACTCTGCCTTAATGTGAACTCATGTTCATAATGTGTGATATCGGATTGTTGGAGAATATGAATGAATTAAAACTTTCAGTTTTTTTCTCTCGGATGGATGTTGTGAAGAGTTTTTTATCACCATGGAAAGAACCCTGATGTCCAAACTGTTGGAGTTCCAAAGATTACCAGTCTCCTCCATTTCTCTCAGAATTAACCAAATTCCTAACATTTCAACGGGCTAACTTCTTTCCAGCCTGTTTCACAATCATTGGGAGCTCCTTTGACTGCATGTTGTGGGTTGTATTAATTTTGGAAAACCTGCAGATTACATTGGGGATTAACTCAGATTATCTTAACAGCATTTATACAAGAGTTTTTCATGTGAACAAAACACCATCTGGACCAACAGAGACTTTTAAAATACTAATACCGCAGTTAGTGTTTTTCCTGAATGTAGAGAGGAGCCAGCATGGTACACCTGTCCTTCAGGTTTTAGACGTTTTCCTGCTGCAACACACCTGATCCACTTGGCAGCTTCTTGTCAAGTTCTGCACAAGCCTCTTAAAGAGCCATTAAAACTCTGACTCAGGTGTGCTGCAGCTGGTAAACATGTAAAATCTGCAGGACAGTTGGTGATCCCTGCACCAGTGCATGAGGAAAACAGTAGCTACGTTGTTGCTTTTGGTCTCTTGAAAATGAGACAGCTGCATTATGAAGAGCAGTAATTTCTAACCCTTCCCTCCAATTTGGATGTGAATACCCGCAAATTAAAGCTGGATTTTTACCCCAACTGCATGTTGAATGTTTTGGTTAACACATAAAACTGGTTCAAATAAGGAGAACAGCGGCTCATAAAACCAGAAGTTTGCAAACTGCATGAACTTAAACTAGGCTAATACATCAGATGCGAGTTAGAACAGTGAAGAAATCCCAGCAGTCTGCAGCTCCTCTTCCTCTTCTGGTATGAGTCTTTTCACCAGGTGTTGAAATTACAGCCGAGATTTGCTCCTATTCAGCTACCAGATCGTTATCAAAGACTAGCAGTGATGGTGGGTGATTGGGTCTTATTCACTATCATTGTTGGACAGAGGCTGAGTAGAGCTCATCCATACACCAAAAAGAACAAAGTAAAAGAAGGGCCCACTTCCTGAATGGATCTCTTCTTTTACAAGGGGAGCAGCAGGAGTTCAACAGCACCCTTTGTAAGTGTGTGTTTATGTGTGTGTGAAACGGCTGTAACACTATTAGACCTCTGAGGGGGAAACAGGTTGTATCAATCTGCAGAAACAGGGCCGCTGCAGCCGAGTGATGGGACCGGTGGCATGAACCCGTTGACAGGTCAATTATTCCTGCGGCTGAATTACAGCATATAAAATCTAACCCAACAGAAGAAGCAGAGACGGAAACACCCTGCGGATAAAATCTGCCACGTCCTATATCCTGTCACCACTCCCCTCCATCCCCTCCAAATGGTAAAATCAAACTTCACTCCTGGATACCATCAGAGGCCGTGTTTTTCTGGGTGAAGAACAGCCATCAAACCCTCGTAAGTCAGACCTTGTTGTTGTTTGTTGTCGTTTTTCTTTTTGTTTCAGGGGATTGGAATCACAACAGAGAGCTCAGCGGAGCACAGGACTGCAGTACATTATGATGGCTGCAGGCAAAGGGGGTCAAAGTTCAGGAGAAAGTCGTTTAAACCAAAAAAAAGAGATATTTACTAGCAAACAGGGATGATGGAAATCCAGCGCAAGTTGAAATGCTAAATAATATTATTTTCTATCCCCAACATCCTCTTACAATTACCTGATGTTTAGAATAGTAAACTCTGCAGCTCAATCATAATGAAGTAATCAACCAGATCAAACCCTGAAGGACCTTGGTATTTACGTCGATCACCTCCTCAGCAGGAATGACTATATACTTTTTACTAAGACCTGGCAAGTTTGGGATGGATCAGAAAATGATGGTTCTGTTTTATCAGGCTGTGTTGGAGAGTATTATCAGGCACAGGATGCCAGCATAGTCGGGCAGTCTCTCTGCACAAGCAAAGTCTAAGCCGCTGGGTGTTGTACACTCTGCCATGCAGGAGATGGGAAGGACTGGAATCCATCAAACAGCAGGCGGTAGACAAGCACAGAGCGTTTCATCAGACCCATCACATGTCCTTTATCCTGAGTCACTACCTTCTGGTAGAGGGTATGAACTTCAAAATACTGACTGAACCATTTTAAAAATTAAAAATGTCCCTGTTTCTATCAAAACGTATAAAAAAATGATTTGAAATCATGTCCTTTGTGGTAATATGTATAGTGCAATATCTTATTGGGGTTCTGCAATAGATTCATGTTTTATTATTTTATTTATGTCATTTTTCCAGCTTTTATCCCAAATTGATGCCGTGCCACATATTTATGTTGTCTTCTATGTGGTTGGATGGTTTTATGAAAATTACAGTGGTTTGTTCTTGTTGTGTGGAGTATTGATTGATTAAAACGTCACTGCTTGATTGTAGTGACATGATCTATAAAACCGCTTCTAAGAGTCTTCTCCCTAAAATGGATCTTGTCTACCATGCTGCCATCTGCTTTGTCACCGGTGTTGCTTCAACACCATCACTGGAAACTGTATTCTCCCATCAACTAGACATAACTTGGTCCCAGTAGGCTGATCCACTGGTATCAGTTTCTTTAAAAAAACCTGCTTACCTCAGCTTTATACCCTTCAACCATAATTTTTACCATAAGTTGCGCTCCAATCACTACATTAAATGAATCAACACTGTTTTCTCATCCTTATTTCTTATTCCACTCTGCAACTTTAACAGACTGAAAACCAGTTAAAACAGAAACCTTAACTCAGCTGATGTGTTCCATTTTCCTCTTTTAAAAACGTGAAAAAATATGTCCTGATATCAATTTTTGGAATAATTGTTTTATTACACTTTTATAATTGTTTTGCTTTTTATTGAATATGTAAATCATATATAAACTTGGGTCACTGCCCAGGTAGTCGTTGTAAATTAGATGTGGATCTCAATTGACCTTCCTGGTTAAACAATTGTTAAACTAAAAAGCTAAACAAAATTGAAAAAAAAGCCCTGAGCCAAGGACAAATTTCCCCATAGAGACAAAAATGTGTATAGTGTTGTGTCGTATCATATTACATGATGTAAATGTTGTGTCGTATTGTTTACATTGGCGACCATGTCAACTGTGGTCTTACTGGTCCTAAAGTTTAATATTTTCCCAACAGAGCACGCCACTCTCAGACTGCAGGTTTACTTCTGGTTCCAAGAAAATGTCGAAGTAGAACAGGAGCAGTTATCAGATCCCTCTCTCCTCTGGTCATCCAACTTTCAACTTAAAACTTTGTGCTTGGTGACCCTTACCCATCCCATAGTGATGCTACGATAGCCGGAGGCTTTTGGGGGACGTCCCATGATGCACTGGACTCCTGTTCTCCATGTGTATGGCATTAGCTACATTTACATGTTTACTATCTGATTTTGATCCACAGTTTCTAACAAAAATTTTGTATCATCTGCACGCAGTTCTGTTCTGTTTCACTAGAGATTTAATTTCTTGTACAGCGCTTTCTCTCTTTCTTTCCCAGCATGTATCACTGGCCTTTGAGATGATACATAAAACTCTTGTCACAACACTGTAACTACTAATATAATAACTGTATCTTACAGGTGTAGCAAACATTGCACCTTCAGACTTTTTGTACTTTAGGTCTAAATGAATATGGATGAGGAACATTAACAGAACAGTGATGGCTGACAGTAGATTGATTGAATGCAGTCATTGTTGTGCATCTCATGAATGACAAGTGTGTTAAAATGTAGAAATGTTGAGCAGCATGAGCCCATTTGAGATTACTGTACTATATGCATAACTTTTCTTTCCAATGTGTACAACACTTAATGAATTTGAAGTTTAGATATGAGACACCAGTAATTTTGATTAAAAGCTGAATTAATATTTCATTAACCATATAAGTGTGTTCTTTTGGCCCGCCCCGTCACAATGCAGCTGCTCTGATGATTCATGGCTGACAGATGCACCACTGAAATGTTCCAACTGTTCGGTCTATATTAGTGTGATGGCTTGAAGCTTCACAGAGAGAAAAAAGTCACCCCTAAAGCAGAACAGGCATCTGTGTTCTGTATCTGGTCATAAATCATAATAATGGTTTCAGTCTCACTAGCAGGAAGCTCCTCAGTCCATCCTGGATCAAAACCTCACTGTTTTCCAAAAAACGGACATAAAAGATTTGCTGTACTGAAAACATGAACCAACAGATGGAGCATATATACCCTCACCACCACAACAACGTTCATATTGTTTCTTTCTAGAGCCATATAAGCCTCTGTCTCTTTGTTTCGTCTGCTTATTGGTTTTACTTTTAATTGCTTTGGTCGAATGCTATTGTTCCAGCTGGCTCGAAATCTCATTGAATGGTGGGCCCAGACAAGAGTAATTTTCTTTCCTACTTCAAACTTAATACCACAGGAAGCAACAGTAGTTGCCCATGATGCTTGACTCAGTTCACTCTCACAAGCAAACCTCAATCGCTCGCTGTCCAGCTCATCCTGCTGCATCTGCTCCCTTTCCTTCACTTCAGTTTCTCGTTCCAGGGTTGATTCTTTAGCTCCATCTCTCTTAATCTAAAAGCATTTTCCTGTCCTACCACCAGCCACTCAGAAACAGCATGTTCAAGAGGCCACTTAAATGGCTTGGACATTACATCTTGTCCAGTCAGACTTTTAAGGACTCTAGCACACACCTCACCTTTCAAATAATACTGATCTATGATAAACTGAAGAGCCCTCTTCATATAATGAAATGAATGAAGCATCAGACTCTGTAAGAAACTGGTCCGAATACAACAATGATTACGCAAGACTAACCTATCCCCAGCAGACAAAGCACACAAGGTACAGCACAAACAAGATCAGACATCATCTATCGACAAGCATCACACATACAAAAGAAGTAAAACACATCACACCTCTAACAGGGATCAAGTCCAACTCATTCACCACTAATCTATAACCGCTGGAACAGCTGTGAGAAATAATTTTGACCACTAGATTTAAACCTGAATTAGTTCCCTTTCAAAGTAAACAAAGATAATGCCATGTTTGATTATATCTTACTAGTTATAAATCTATATAATGCCTAATAAACAGCATTAACGGTGGGATTAAGTGACAGAGAACAGACAAACATGAGAAGTAAGTAACCAGAGCTATTTGATCATATTTATATTTGTACAACTTTGCTGTATTATGAGGTTTAGACAACCTTCAGCCTGAGCAGATCACGTCTCTTCTCCTGGCGATGCTCACACATATGGCTTTGCAGTATGTGCTGCAGGAGTCAGAGGTTTTATTTCTCACTGTGCTGTGATCCACCTTGTTCCACCTGCCTTGCTACCCATTACCCCCTCCATAAACTCTGCTTGAAGTTCATCTGGCTGCTGCTGCAGAAACTTCCACCAAGCTACTGTATGTGGGTGCCATTGGCCTCCCTGAAGATAATGGGAGTATTTATTCCTACAAGGTCCAGTATGCTGTAAAAGGCAGCAAAGAGTCATGTCTGCATACAACCTTTTATGGAATACTTCCAAGTAATCTGATCCAGAACGTTAAAACAGAACAGAGCAAAATCCTGTCCAGTCAAAAATAATAAGACGTGATCTGTTTAATATGTCCTTTATATACTAAACATAAAACTCATTTGGATGACAGTTCATACAGTTTATGAAAAGTCGGGAACCAACAAGCCTTCATGATTTTATAAGACAAAGTCCTAAAGTGTACAAATTTCAAGATTGTTTTTTTTACGTTGAAAAGAAAACAATAGAGACAAAGGCTCATTTCTGCATTACAAACTTCACTGCCTCCCTACTTTCATGTGTCCCTATGTTGTCCCGGTTGTTTGGCAATACATCCAGCAGAGGGCAAAGTTCAGAGTTTCCCTCCAAGTTCACACGTCAGCCAACATGGCGATGGTGGAGGAGATCAGAAAGAGACATAAAACGAGGCAGTGCAGAAGACAGTGGTGTTCCATTAATGTATCTTAGCCTCTTCTTCGTTTCTGTTAGGGCTGCATGTCAGCCATACTGCAAAGTACTGCCCCCATGGTTGTTGGTGGTGCTACTCTGCTTGGCTTTGTCTATGCTATGCTAAACACCTAGCTCAGACTTTCAAAGCTTCCTGGCTAACTAAAAACTTAAGACTTTCCCACTGATGCTGCATAACTTCTTTGGTGGTGCTGAGTATGCCTGGAAACCCCCAGTGGTTACCAATAATAAAGTGGTGACGATCTCCCCAGAGCCTGCCTGCTAACTGAACTGGGAAAACCCGAACGCTGTCTCATGTGGCCAAACAGAAATGACCTCAGTAACGGCAAACTAACAGGGCTCACAGCCAAGGACAAACGGTTGAGCCCCCATCATGTTACAGCTGGCTGGAGCTGCAAACATAACAATGGACACCACAACAAGGTCTAGATTATAAGTTAAAACTGTACTGAAAAGAATGAAACAGAAAAAGACCTTAGGTAACAGGGCTGAAGTTGAAGCAGAATGATCAAACACGAAAAAGCAACATGTTATTCAAACATTTATTATGTTTCTGTGACTCTTCAGAGTTATTTTGTTTGTGTCAGTCTTTTCAGTGCTATACGAAATTAATAAATGCTGAAAATGAAATAGAATAAATGCTAATCTTCAAAAACAAGTAAAGAAATTACGGCAGAATTTTTTTTTAAAAAATGTGAAAAATAACTTTCATAACTCTTTCAAATCAAGAGAAAAATCAAGAAAAACCAGGAAGAAAAATCCAAATTCTTAAATTAGATGACTTTATCTGACTCTTTAGAAAAATATCGAAAAACATTTTTTTTTCATTTATTTACCAGTTACTACTGTGTGATATGTCCACATGATTGTCGTATAGTCTTATGGTTACTGATGTTCATTAGGGGGCATAAGAGAAGTATCATATTGTATACTGCAGGGTTTTGATCAGAGTTTTTACCATAAAGTTTAAAATTTATCAGAAACTGGATGTAACAAATATAGGGTTAAAAAAGGAGGCCATATCAGAAAAAGAAAACAGACAGGTCACGAAGATCATGTCTCCTGGTCATGGTTCATCCTCTGAAAATATTCAATCTGTTTCTGCCTGAAGGAGCGAGGACTGAAAGACGTGGCCATCAAAGGCAACAGAGAGAGAAAAGAAACACACTCAGGCATAAAATAAGTGACCTTCTAACTACAATAACCCCGTGTTCACACCGGACAGCGGAAAAAATTGTACGCGTGTACAAACTCAATGTTAAGTCAATGTACAGCTGCGGAAAAACGCGAGTTTGCTTGGGGCGGCGCATTTCGAGCGGATTTGCGGCGCGGAGCGCCCCAATCGAGCGTTTTTTCCGCGCGAATGAAGCGCATTTTCCGCTGGAATGAAGCGCATTTTCTGCGCGAATAGGGCGTTTTCCGCTCTCCGCTCGAGTTGAAAAATTTGAACTCGAGCGGTTTTTACG
>JBBBVT010000007.1:3651409-3663907 GCA_037177035.1 Craterocephalus eyresii
CATCTTGGCCTCTAAGGCATGAAATATTTATTAGTGAAAAAATTACCGATTCCAATCAGTCAAGGTAGATTTACATTAACATGAGGGACAATTACTAAATGACGTTTCACATCATAAATTACTAGGTTTTGTCTCTCATTGGACACTTGGTGAACGTTCAGGAGAAAATGGCAAAATAATTTTTAATAAACTTTTAAGTGCAGTCAGCAGTTGTTTCCAGCCCGTGACATTTTAAATTCCACAAATGTCAAATCTTGTTGGACTTAATGCCGTAGTTTAATGCACATAAGCTTTTCTTGTCAATGAATTGCTTGTCACGTTACTAAAGAAAATACTTCCCCATATATACTCCTTCTTTAGCATGCTGTCATCCATCGCACACTGCATTATGGGACAGAGTAGGCTGCGGAGGCTATACCGCATGCATCCTTCTTTTTATGCCAAACAGAGTGTGAGTTTCGAGGGTGGATCAGGAGGCTTCATCTGATTGTTTTGTAACGGGACCGTTCTTTGGTGCACCACTCTGACAGCCGACAAATCCGCACTTCAGTGCGTGAACTTCTAAATAAGACACAGCCAACGTCTGCCACTGCCGTCGTCCTCGGCACCAATTCTTTCCTTCCTGGACAGCGCCTTCGTCATCCTCCTCATCGTCTCGTCACCACCGCCATCGCCATCGCCATTCCATCGTCATCGTTCCGTCGTCATCGCCGTGTGACCGGCCAGCCGAGGGTCAGTGGGAAGGCCAGCACCCCTCCCGCACCGCTGCTTCCCCTCGGTTGCCGTGTATCACAATCCGTGCCTTCCTCCTTCCTGCTGCCCACACACCGGCTTAAATGTGTCCTTAATTGGCAGGGGAGGAGTCCTTCCGCAGGTGCTGCCAATCAGTTCATTAAAACTCCCACTAGCTCAGAGAGTAAAAACAGTTTCAAAACATGCAAAAACCAAGTTAGTGGGAAACAGTCCAGTCCCTGGCAGCACCTGTTCATTTCACCTTGTGACAGACGCAAAGAATCATTCCCATACAGGAGGGAGCTCTTTATTCTTTTCCAGTTGAGAACTAAAAGACTCTCACATTCAGCTGCTTCACACTCAGCTTTAAACCTCCTCGGTGTGTGTTCCAGCAGAGCCACATCCTCTGCAGAAAGCTGGATGAAAATCTGAGGGTCCTAAACAGGATTAGTGCTATGCAGCAACTTTGGTGGAGTCCAACATGTGCTGTCAATTAAGAATGTGGACACAGTTGTAACAGGTGGAAGTGGACCCAAAAACAGACAAGCAACTCTGGAAGTAGTTTATCTATAAAGATACAGAGTTCTTGATCCAACAGTCAAGGTGTTGAGTCGTGCTGCTCTTCCAAAATGAAATGTGCCATGCCATGCTGTGGTTAATTCATTGTGCAGTGGTTCATTTCTGAAGAACTCAGAGGCTGGTATGCATACTTTTTGGGGGATTTACTTCATCTCAGACTCCTCATTATTTTCACATTTATCTGCGCTGTTAAACTACAATAAAATAATAAGGCAGTTGTTTTATTCAATATATTTGCATACAGTGAAGTGGTGAACATGTTTAATCCAAGTCTCAGGGATTTTTTTACAGTGTAAAAGAGTGTAAAGTGTAAAAATAATAGATTTGGCTCATGCTGGTGAAAATCCTCCTTCATGTGCACCCATGTGGGAGGCCAGCGTGCAGCAGTGTGCATGCAGAACAAAAGAGATCCATGACAAGCGATCAGGTACCTCCAGGAGCTGCAGCCTGCTGGGACCAATCCCACAATGCACCTGGGAGAGGAGACTTATGGAAAGAAATGTTGCCATATTTTTCCAGCACAGCCAGCTGCTGATGGGGAGGTCAAAAGGGAGTTTCTCAGGGAAAAAAAGACGAAGATGAAGATGAAGCCTTTTTTGGAGACAAGTTGGAGAGGCCCGGGCTGAGTGTGTGTTTATTTGGGAGAATATAAATGAGCTTGTTCCCACGGGATGGGGAGCCGTGCCAATTATTTTGTCTTGGGAAAACACTTGTGGAAAGTTGGAGAGACGGAAGAAGAGGTAGGCAGAGAGATGAAAGGAGAGCAATTTTGCCTTTTTGTATCACTGACTCATCAAAGTTCAAGGCTCTGTGTTGCAGCAGTTTGTTAGGAAACAGCAGCAGAGCACTCTTTGGTCTTATTACTGTGATGGCAAGAGATGATGCACAGACACAGACCCCCTCAACCTCCTCCTGCATCCTGCCACACAATCAAGGGTCCTTGAGAAACACAGTAACTCCCAACAGCACAGAGCTGCTGACCTCTGAGTCCTAATGCTGCTGGAAAACAAAACACTGGAGTGTTTCCCTCTGGAGACTTAGCTTTTGACCCAGCAGGGTGACAGTGATAAAAATAATCATTATCACTGGAGAATGGATGTACACGGCTTGATTACATGCTGTGAGATATCCCAGATATCAGCTTGTCCCCACAGTCTGCTTGTCAATATTGTTCCTAAATGATCAAAGACTCTCACCATAAGCCTTTTTACATTGTTAAAAACTTTTTACCTGCGGTTTCATCAAGTTTCCCACAAATTTATTATCAGAACTTTTTATTCCCTTAGTGATGCATCCAGAACTGGGTGAGCTTAGCGAAAATACAGGGTATCTCTATAGCATCATCGTCCTAATTTCACATGGACACCACTCAGAAGATGCTGTTGTGACAATGAGGGTTCTGTCACTATGCCTCTTTACAGATCATGTGCTCTGGATACCAGATAAGTACCACTTTAACAGCTAATGAAGAGTCTCCAATATGTCAGAGTACTTTAACAAGGGATATGTGCACCAACATCCAAAACTGGCTAACTGCAGATGCTGCTTCTTCAACTGCAGTTATTGCTTCAAAACAGTAGTTTCTCTTTTCTCAGTGGTCTGCTGATCTTGTAAAACAGCAATTGCTGCTTTGAGTGTGTTGATCATTCTTTTTGAGTGACTTTGCCAGTTTAAAACAACAATTGCCACTGAGAAATGGGTTTGAAGTGGAAGCTGCCATCTTTTTCTCTGAATTGTAAACTGTTGACTTGGGTGTGACGTCATTCCCACTTCTAAAGTAAATGGAATGAACCATAAGACCTGTGAGTACCTGGGCTACAAGCCCAACACAGTGCATTGTGGGCCTTTTAGTACTAGTGGTGTGAGCAATATACCAGACGTTTCCTAGTGTGAGAAATGCTACGTTCAGTGTGCACAGTGTCTGAAATGCGTGTGTCTCATGCCCAATGTGTGAGAGCCCCGAAAACATGCTGCAGAGAGAAAACTGTGCAGTTCATGATGTGATATCAGAGGATACAGCTCTATCAGAAATAAAGAGTGGTTTGGTAATTTGCAAAAGACCCAAAAAATACTTAAGAAACAAATTCCCAGCATCACTGCAGCCCATTTCTGTTTAAGTGATGTTGATTTGTCCAGAGGAACACAGATGGTATCATCCAGTTCAGTGATGCTCAGAAATATCCAACCTGTTTGCAACTACTGACCCAAAACCCCTCTGAGTCAGCTAACATCTTGATTGGCTTTTGTACACATGACATCACACCCACGTGCTCTCCAAACAACCCACACGCACTACAGGATTTATAGTTGCAAATATGAACATGTTCATTATTTAAGATCTCTCCTTGAGAGCAAATCAGACTGGACAAAATCCCTCTTAACACACCTCTGTCTGTCACAAGTGGTTTTAGAAGTTTTGAAACAAGTTAGGCTACATACTTTATCACACTCCTGAGTATAAACTGGTAAATACAACTCTTCACATGTTTTACTTGTCCTGCATCATGACAGCAGAATGATGGTCCAACTGTATCATTGTGCTTTGCCAAAGGGAGTTTAATGGAAGACATACGTCTCCTCTCGTTACTTGTTTATTATTCTTTATTTTATACATTGCAAAGTTCCATTTATTGCAGGAATGGACAAGTGGAAACAGGAGAAGGAGGGGATCTGTCAAGATGATCAGATTTACACATAAACTGTATATGATGTAATCTGTGTGCAGCTACTCTGCGTCAGATTTCTCCTAAGCCTTTAACCCCAATCATCTCTGTACACAATGAAAAACTTATTCTGATTGAAGACACAAACTGACAGGCAAAGTGAAGCATTTTTGGCTGCAGAAACTCCACCCCCACCCCACCATCACCACTACAGCAGCTGCTTCGATCTAATACCTCGCTCTCAGATCGTTTTCTCACTCCTCCCGAATTAATGGATGAAAATGAGTCACAGTGCAAGATAAATGAGGCGGCATCATATTCAGCGCGCCACACCACATAAATCACTTTTACACGGCCTTCAATAAAACATTATCTTGAAGGAAATCATGTTAACATTAAGGTTTGATTTACTGTTTTCCAGGTGACAGTGAGACAGGCTGTCAGAGCAAGTGCTCATTTAGACAGACAGGTTGGGACTATATGAAAGCTGGGGGTGGTTGTGCTTTCTGATATGGCAGCAATCTACATGGAAAACACAGATCCAACCAGAGACATGAAAACACTCAATGTCAGAAGAAGAAGCTAATGTCTGGAGTCTCTACAGTGAAGTATGCGTCAAAAATGTAATGTATCGAGAAACAAAGGCCATAACATAAAACAGAAATGCAGGACCGAACTAAACTAAATTTCCTGATTCCTCCTCAGTCAAAGATCCACTCTGATCTTCAAGGTTCTGTCGCAACACAGAACCACATCAGAAAGAATGTTAAGCCTAACCTTACCAACAAGAAAACAGGAATAATTGTTGTTGTTTTCTTTACACGTATTTCAATTCAATGTCTTTTTCTACAGTTACAGAAACTGTTGTCTATTGTTTCTTTTCAACTGTTCTCTATTAACAGCATGTATCATAGGCTATTTTAAAGTCTTAGGTTCAATCCCTTTTAATAACATCAGGGCTGCACCCTACATTTTCATATTTATAGACAAATCTCCAAGCTCCTATTTATCTCAAGCGCAATTACATATGTGGAAACACTGAGTATGTTAACTCTGAGTTTGGGGAAACTCATAGATAGATAGATCAGATCGGATTGGTTCCTAAATACAGGATCAGCAGACAGTTATGAAAACATGTGGCTTGGACGCTGCTGTGTATGGTCTACAATGGTGAAGTTCTGCTTCTAGATGTTTGTTCGCTTTTTCTGTGTTTGTTGGCATGTACACGCGTGTGTGACTGTCTGAAAGACAGACTAGAATCAGGTGTGTATTCAGGTGTGAAGGCTTATTTTATTTTAATATGCATAACTTGTATAATTTGTAAAAATAATATTTTCATCATGTAAATGACCTAGTGTTGCTTTTGACCTGAAAAGTGCTTTATAAATTAAATGTGATTGATCGATCTATGAATGGAAATAAAACTCCTGCTTCCGAGTCAGAAAAAAAAGAGCTGAATGCAGGCACTCTTTACTCCTAAACCAACCACTGCTTGGAGCTGTATGTGTCACTAAAGTACTCCACAAGGAATTTCAGTCCATCTGCCACAGCCTGAATTTCTGCCAACAAGCAACAGATCCTTACTGGAGGAAACACCTCACTAAAACACTGTTAAAACACCTAACATCAGCTTACCTCTAAACCTGCTGCAAGTCACTGAAGGAAACAACTGGATTTGCAAGAACACAGCATGAGAAGTATGCTTGTCTTCACAAACATTCTCAGACAAACCCACAATAGCTGTCAAAGACTCTGTGATTAAATGGCTCAGAATATCAAAAATATCACCTTCCTTTGTGAACACCATCTGGGTGTGAAAACTAAAACCGTCCACACCCAATCATCACCAGAGCTTCTAAGAATCCCGAGGAACACAGCAAGAAGAAAGCCAAAGCAACTTTATTTATACAGCACTTTCCATGTAGAAGTGCTTTAAATAAAACATCAAAAGCATTACTGCAGAAGAAGCTTAAATAAACTGTAAAAAGTGTTAAAACAGAAACAAGAAGCAGAACAACAGAAAAGAATAGTGTGCAAAAATCCTAATTAAATCATTTAAAATAACCAAATTAAAACAAAACTTTAGCAGCAGAAGAAATAGAAGACATGGTTCAAATATCAGGTGCATGAGAAATGGGAAAATAAAAGTTTTAAGCTTGATTTAAAAGACTCTTTGGTTAATGTTTAATCTCCAGTGCAGTTTGTTCCACTTTCAGTTTAATTTTATGTGGGAAATATAGTTTATGTGGATGATATGTCACATAGAGATTATCTTTGATCTGTTGGTTTAGCAATCAATTCAGCTTTGTTTCTGTAGCAACAATCCAAGACAAAATCCCAAAATCAAAATAAAAAATCCGTCATACAGTTTAGAATAAGTTGATTGAAGCAGAGTGGAGCTGTAACTTGTTTATTAACTTGTTAAGTTTCATATTGTCAGATGCTCATATTTTGAGACATTTGACACGCTGTGGTTTCTCTTCATTACCCACCTTTACCATTACTTGATCATTACCTGGTCATCACCAGGGAAACATTTGTCTGGTCAGACATCCAAATTGACAGGTATAATTAAGATTACGGACATCTTATTCTTTGTGAAAGGGAAAACTTGGAAAAATCTGCAGTATATCAAATACTTGTTTTCCCCAATCAGACATTCAGATGGGAAGGAATCAGACCTTTCTGGCTAAACTTGTAAAATCTCCTCTGCTAAGGATAAAAAAGAGCATCAGAGTTATTTTGAAGTGTTGTTCCCCGCAGAAAGAAGTTCCTGTTACCTTTCAGACGGCAAGACAATGAGAACACATCACTTCATTAAGGGTGACACTTGTTTCACTTCCTGCTCCTCCGCGATCATCTTCAGTGCCATAAACATCTGCCCGGGGCTCCAACAACCATTTCAGCCATTTAAAAACCTCTTCCCTCTGCCTGCCCTGCTGCCTCTGACATTTGGATTGAGATTACTTCTATTATTGTGGCAAACTCAGTGCATTCTGGGTAAATATTGCAGGTTAAGGTCACAGAGGGAGTAGCTTGTTTCACAAAGTGAAGCCTGAGGCTGCGGCTCACAAAGCACACAACATCTTCAAAAGACGAGCTTTTCAAATTTTAAAAGCAGCAGAAGCAGCTTGAATACAGATAAATTAATAATCATTAGTGCCAATGTTCTGCACATTCATTGTGTGTGAGTGTTTGCCAGCACAATGTACCACTTGTAAGTTGTAAAAAACCTCTCAAACTTTTGAAAGCCTGATAAAAAAAATGCGATGTGACATTGATTGCAGCTCTGACGGGTGTGTGGGCAGGTTCACATGCTGATCTTCACAGCGATGCTGCAGCTGGTTCATGTTTAGACAGTTTGATACATAATGAGGTTTCATGCAGCTAAAAAGCTACTGTATGCAAAAACTACTGTGTTGTTGACAAAGTTGGAATTTAAAAAAGGGACTGTCAAGCTGTATCTGGAGCCTGGACAAAGCAGATAGGAGAAATAAGTGGAACTTCTGAATTTCCTGACTGAGGGAATTGAAAAAATGGTGTGAAGAACAAGAGGTTTAGTTTCATCTACTGTAGCATGATGTTACACTGTCTCTACCCTCTTGTTTAGAAGCTGATCCGGTTGTGTGTTTAAATAAGTTCATGTGAATCACTGCCTCCTCCTTCCTTTCAGAGCCCTTGGTCTTCCCTCCCAATCTGAGGCTTCAGTTATCAATGGCAGCATGTATTATCTTTTTGAAATGTTGCAGAGCAGAACAAAAGGTTCACCTGAAAACATCCAGCATCTGACATTACCTTTAAAAAAAGGTAATGGTGTGTGTGTGTGTGTGTGTTAGTCTCATATATAATAAATGAGCTGTGTGTCAAGATGAGTGCATTCATGCAAATGCAAACATGCCTCAGCCCAGAATCAGAAGCAAACAAAGAGGGCCCAAAGACCCAGGCAACCAGCAGCAACTGAGGTGGAACTGTCTACCTCAGGTAGGTACTGTAGCTGCCCACAAGACAGCAGGGGACTCCCCCAGCCACAGCCTTATAGAGCACAGGCCACAGGAGGCTGGAACCCATGGGCTGCAAACCCAAGTAATACTTGAAGGTCCAGTCCGACACCCAGGGGGGTCAGCCATCCGGAACAACCAACCAACCTTGGGTCAGTGCCCATCCCAGTCCAAATGTGAAACTTCTTTATATTTAGTCAAAAGGGTTTTAACTAAAACTGAATTAAACGGTGCTGCCAGTAATAATGCTGCTTTGGTGTGAAGTTTGATGTCAGTAACTTTGCAGATCTTTTAAAGGCTGAACTACTGATCTTTGGCAGTTTCTCTGTGAGGTGCGCCCCAACGATGACTAATTCAATATCCTCCATCTTGCATCCTACTTCTTCTATGAGCTCCCTCCTGTGAGTAAAAGTCAGTCTGGCTCTTGTTTTATCTCTTGCTCTGTCTATTCCTCCTTATTTTCCTCTTATGTTTTTCTGATGAATCAGCACAAGTGCTTTTTTTAAAATTGCCAGTTTTGACATCCAGTTACTAGTGTGATGCAGTGTCATAAAGCAGAAGACTGCTGTAAAGAGATGCAGCCAGACAGAAAAAAAATGAGTCAGAAACATGATTTTAAAGTCACAAAGTTATGTAGTGTTGGTTTATATAAACAAACATGAAGGAAAAAGAGCAAAATGTGGAGCGCTTTGAGTAAAATTGTCAGTTCAGTCAGGAACTCGTGCTTGGAAAGTCATGTGTGATTATTGTTTTTCATAGTAGAAGAAGAAGATTTGTGGTGCTGTGGAGCAGAAATATCAGGTCCCTGGTGAGCTCCATCCTCATCCAGGAACCCTTGAGGGCCCTGGAAGGCTTTGGCACCGGTGTGAAGGACTGGTCCTGACAAGACCTATTTGTACTGATCAAAGTCCTAAAATAACAAGAATCTGTGTTCTCTCTCACACACAAGCACATATATACACACATGCAAAGCTCTGAGGTCTGGCTCTAACAGTGGGCAAAGCCTCACAGTGTGTCCACACCTCCACAGCTGGTTGAATCTTATTGACACAGGCAGCTTCAGCAAATACCAGTTTAACACAGTCACACTGTTGGGGTGTGTGTGCATGAGTGTGTGACCAAACAATTGTGTCTGTTTATTTACTAGAAGGCTGCACAGATGTTGAAGGTTGCCAGTTTGGGCTGCTGTGTTGCTTTTGTTTGACTAACTCTTTACAGGCTGACACCTGTCACCTCTGCACCCCCGCCCTCCCGCCTCTTCCTCCCCCTCACAGCCGGTGGATGGACTGATGGAGTTTAACATACTCTTCTGGAAAAACGTGGCCCTGACTCCTCTGCATGAGACGGCAGTGTAAACTGTCAGCAAATGTTTGACGCTGATAAAGCATCGCCCCTCACGGTGCCTAAAGATCGCTGACTGTCGCTGACTTCACCACCGGCAGGATGACATTTCTTAGGACAGAGAGCAGCGATCAGGGTCAGAGAGAGAAAGAGGAAGCTCCAGGGGAAAAAGAAAGGAAGGGAAGGGAAATGTCAAGCCGAGCGGTGGGACTGTGGTGCCGCAGGGAAGCAGAGGAAAGAGCTGGCAGAGAATCCAGGGAAATTTCCTTTGTGTGACATTTTGACAAATCGTCTTTTGCATGTTGTCTTCAACATTAGATGAAACCATTAGAGTGCGGCTTGGACTGAGATCAGCTTCGCATACTGATCAAGAGTCTGCTTTCATCCCGGCCATTTGTCCCATCACATCTGCAGGATGACATGTTTGTAGAAATTATTACATTTTAAAACTTTTAATCCCTCAAGGTTTCTGCAAGACATATTATTACTGCACATCAATGATTTACTGGTGCAGTAACAGCATTTAAATCCCTGTTCCACAAATAAGTCTGCATGATTTCAACACATGAAAAAAAAAGTGATGAAAACAGAGACAACTGATAACATTAAGATCTATACATCATTGAGACTTGGGTTCTCATTTATCAAATACATGTAAGCTTACAATGAAAATCTATGCGCATGAACATTGCCACACAAGAGTCGGCATCTATGTGAGTGTAGGATACCATCAAATCTCACAAGTCTGAGACCATGTCTGCAGGCTGAGATAGTGTGGCTTTGCGGTGCAGCACAGCATACCCTGAAAATACTTATCAAACAAAGCTCAAACCGTCATTTAGGCATCAGTAGCCACATACTGAATTTTTAGAATTAATCCATTCAAAATAAAAAAAAGTATGATAACATGGATTCCAAAGACGATTTAAATAAGATATAAATGAAATAATAACTTTACTGCTTGGAGTGCACACCCAAACACTCAAATCGTTTGGGAAAATAACAGATAAACAGCCTAAGCTCAACAATTTGCATATGCAATAAATTAGTCACTTAAATAATGAAGCCATGCTGGTTCCTGACTTTTACAATATTACGTTAATTTTCTTTCAAATTTGTTTTGTTTATGTAATGAACCGAGAAAATATATGAAGTTGTTCTATTTCAGTTTCCTCATGGAGAGTGACGATTGGCTGATCGGTTGCTTTTGGCTCCTGTCTCACTGGTTGAGGTCTCTGAACCACAAATAAATAGGGGCGTAACATGTAAATAACAATGGATTTATCAAGGTCTGATGACTCCTATGTTGCAATTGGTCAGATATGTAAGATCGATCCTGAGATCAGATGTGTGTTCGTCTCCATGTTGGTTTGATAAATGAAGGCTACAGCCACAGAATCACAAAGCAAAACAACATAAACTGAAGAAAAAGGAATACAAACACTTATCAGTCTAAAATTTGTGCCATTCTGCTTGCAAACATGTCTTCAGGTGTTCAACAGTACAGGTTTATGGTAGCCTTTGGTCAGGGACAGGTCTGTACGGCAGAATGTGCTTCTTTATGGTCTGATGCTCTGAAACTATTGTGGTAAAAAGGAGCTTAACCAGTTCAGAATGGCCTCCCATCAAGCTCTTGGACAGCCTCTACCTGCAGGACTTTACTGCCTAACGCTGTCTGCGCAGACAAAGAGAGGGTTTCATGAAAAAAAAAGATGAAAAATGGTTATCTAAACCCTGAGTTTTGTCTGTCAGGCAAAGGAACCTTTCCTACAGAACTCAAAACTTGTTGGTGTCAGGGTGGCGGCTCATGGTAACACGACGGCCGGCGTGGAGGCTGACTCTGCTGCAAATATCAGCTGCCAGTCATCCAACGCATGACCTTTTCTGTGAATCTTCTGCTTCAGAGCAAGAAGAGAAAACACTCCTCACCTGCAGTCCTGCACTGAGAAGCCCAGGAGAGCTGAGAGGCGGTGTGTGTAAGATATTATCAATAAACCTAAAACAGCACTTCGAAGATCCACAGTTAAATATGATCAGTGCCATTTAATATTTAAGTTTAAATGTTAAATGACATTTCACATTTTATTACTTCAGGAGAATCATTAAAATTCCATCAGGAACTAGCAAAGAAAAGAAAGAAAACTTTCACAAAATCCAGATCCACCAGTCAGTGTATTTGTACTGTCCTTTTTTTTCTATCTTTTAATAAATTTCTGTCTGGGCCACATGTGGTGGTTATGTGGCTGAACTGTATATAGCTACTATTATCAAAACCACATTTGGACCAAACAAAAATGCACATATGGGCCTACGTGGCGTCCTTTGTATGTGTCCTCTTTCCCGCCATCGCTGACTTGCCCAGCATTGCTTCTCACACCTCATCAAGTTTGCACAACCAGAAAAAACATCCTGCAGTTCATTGAGGTCTGCAGCTCTCCGAAGGTCCCACCACAGCATTTGTCAGGTTAAGGTCTGGACTGAGACTGGTGTGTCTACACCGTGATTCTTTTCTTTTCCAGCCAATCGGCTGCTGGGTTTGGGATCATTGTCCTGCTGTATGAGACACTTTCAGCCAAGCTTCAGCTTCAACATTTGACTCTAAATTCAAATCATAATCCCCTCAAACAACAACCCAGTCGCCAGAGAGGAACGTCCCCAGTTAACGCTTCTGCGCAACAAAAATACGTACATTGTCATCATTTCTGAGCTAAAAATAGTATAATAATAACGTTGACCCTGACCACAGTAATACGTTTCATGCCAACATTTACAAATCAACGTATACATTATATGAACTGATCGACGTGTTTCAGGCGTAATGCAGGCATATTCGCCCATATCTTATAAAAATCCTGAGCCATCAGGACTTATTATTAATTATGGGGCTCTGTCATCTTGTCTTCGGGACTTTTATGGTTCTGAAACATTTTATCAACACAGATAATTCGGATTGAGCAGGGCTTAATTGTGCCGGATCCCGATCCGGTACCTCCGCGGTTTTTGTATTAAATTTAAAGTTTAAAAAAAGATTAACAATCTATCAGAAAGTGTAAAGGGGTGACAAACACAGCTGTGGATCCAGATGTCAATAATTAAATTTTTGAATGAGTGAAAATATATTTTATCCATATCATGTATAGTTATCCATATGTTGGTTATAACACATGAGTTAGGAGGCTCTGGAG
>JBBBVT010000007.1:3766141-3778111 GCA_037177035.1 Craterocephalus eyresii
TTCCAGCCTCCACTCCAGCGACAGACAGAGGGAGACAGAAACACACAATAGGGGAAAACAAGGCATGACCATGACAGCTACTTGACATATTTCATCACCCAAGTTGTTTTTGTGTCAATCTGTTAAAAATAAGTATAAGTTTTACCATTAAAATTCATCTCTATTGAAGATGGCATCTCCGACACAGATTTGAGATTTTTGCCACTTCCTGCTTTCATCTCTTTGCTAGCTAGGGACTTACCACATGGTAATTTGGTTTTGGATAATTTCGTTATCTGTCATGCAACAATATTCAATGTGTGTCTATACACACACTATTCAACTTCATCAGGCCCACCTGTCCAACTGCGTATTAATGCAAATATCTAATCAGCCAATCCCATGGCACCAACTCAACCCATTCAGTCATGCAGGCATGGTGAAGATGACTCACTGAAGGTCAAACTGAGTATCAGCATGAGGAAAAAAGTGGATTTAAGTGACTATGAATATGGTATTGTTTTGGGACCAAATGTCTTATTGATGTTAGAGGTCAGAGAGTATTTCTGAACACACAACATATCCAACTTTAAAGCAGATGGGCTACAGCAGCGGAAGACCACCGGATGCCCCTCCGATCAGCTAAGAACAGGAAAGGTCAGATCTATGAGCTAAATCTCAGTATGTCAGATGTTAAAGTTCATAACATCAAAATGAAAAAAGACAGAAAATAATGGCCTGTTTGGTTGCAGGAAAATGTTTCTTCTCACTAAAAAAAAGAACATAGCAGCACAGCTTAGGTTTGCAAACCTCCATCCGAAGAAACCACAAGAAACAATAACCTTTTGACAGATCAGACGAAAGCGGACATATTTGGCTTCCTGCAAACATGTTGCTCTGCATATCAGCACAAACACCTGATATCCGCTGCCAATCAAAGTGGTGGAGGGCTGGTGATCTGGGCTTGTTCTGCAGCCACAGGACCTGGACACCTTGCAGCCACTGAGTGGATCATGAACTTTTGCAGAAACATGCAAGTCCATCTGTCTGACAGCTAAAGCTTGGCTGAAAGGGTCAAATACAACAGGATAATGATCCCAAAAGCAGCAGCAGATCTACTACAGAATGGCTGAGAAAGAAAAGGGTGCAGGTGTAGACATGATCCACTCCCGACCTCAACTTGACAGATGCTTTTGTAAGAGAGCTGCATTAACCAATGCTTCAGACCTCAATGATCTCAAGGAACAGTGGAAAGAAAAGTGGAGCGAGATTCCTCCACAACCTCATGAGAGACTGATAATGTCATCCAGAGAACCTGTACTTCAGCTCACTGATGCTAAAGGATCTTCTTAAAGCTGCTGGATCATCACACATTTTAGTTTTTGTTCAAGAAATCCTGAACAATGTGATCTGTCTAGTACGTTGTTTATCAGGAGGAAGGATCTATCTGATTTTTAGACAATCTAAAGACTGCATAATATTTTTATTATATACATAAAATACATGTATATATATTATGTACATAAAAACCTTTTTATTCACATTTTTGTATATTAAAGGTAATTTTTTGGTGCATTATTAATTGCAGTCATGTTTGAATAAACAAATATTCAGCAATATTCAGCCATTTCTGTTGTGCTCTCAATAATAATCTCCCTTGAATCAATTGGTGATGTTTTCAGCGAGGATGGAGATGATGAAGCTGAAAGCACTTTGAGGACATGAAAGTGAGACGTTGGAGGGGGTGGAGGAGTGATGGCGATAACAGCTGCAGCCTGGTGAGGGTTTGAGCAGTCACGTGAAGTATTCTTGCCACCCGCCTCCATCCACCCTCCACCACTGCCAACCACCTGCCGGGAGGCCAGAGGATCAGATGTATATCAGAAAGCTCCTTCGTGTCAGAAAGCTCACTTCAAAGATCTGCTAAAAGGCATACTGAGAGGGCGATGACCTCACACAGACTGTGCAGGCATGTGTCCGATCAGCCTGTAGGTTAGACTGTTGTATCTTGTTGGTGGCAGCACAGACACACAGTCATAGAACTGTCTGCAGTGGTGTCACGGTCACTTCGGTTCATCTGATTTTCCTCCCTCCCAACACACTCTGCAGGGGAAGCTTATTAAATAAAATCGTGCAGCGCTCAGTTGGTCCATCACCAGACTCTGAAAGGCTGAGTGGGCAGATCTGGGCTCCGTCAACACACCGGCTCTGCCTCTGAGCACCCTTATTTACATAAAAACCAACTGTTGAGGTGCCACAAATAAAACAAATATCTGTTTGAACGTCGAAGCTGTCTGTCTCTAGTGCCCGCAGCAATTTTCCCACACACACACGCACACACACAAACACATACATGGTACAGGTTCCACTGCTGATTGGCTGTTTTGTGCAGTGTAACAAAACGGCAATGTCCGGTTTAAAAAATGGGAAGCCTAAGAGAAGTGCCAAAATTTGCAGTTCTACCGTCATCCACTAGGGGCTTGCTCCAAAAGTGAGACAATCCTTATGGACTAAAACGTTAAAACAGCCAACGTCACAGCAGAAATAAACCTGTTACGGCCTGCTCCAAAAACACATTTTAGCTTTAACAGGTCAGGTTTACCCTCATTATAACTGTTAGGGGATGATTTGTTTATATAACCATCCACGTAGATGTTATTTAATCTTGAAATACTTTATAATTAGAGCCTAATCATTGTGATTGACAGGTGCCAGATACACAGCAGCAAGGAGGCAGCGGGGTAGCCCAACTGCTGTTTTTACCCTTCCATCTGTGCACCTTAGCTTTACTCTGCATACATATGTTAGCTGGTTAGCTCCCATTACCTCCAGGTTAGCTTTGTTAACTCTTTGCTAGGCAGCTCAAATTTTGATGAATCTCAATCACTTTTCTCCATGCTCACACCCCACCTCTGAGTACCACTTCATCACCCAATTTTGTATTTTCCTCAGGAAGAGACATGTGATGCTGTAAAGATGGAGACTGCCCAATCAGCCTCAGTGCAGCTGTTCAGAAACCTACAGGTAGGGGCTGTCCATCTATTATAAGGTCACTGGTACTAACGCAGTCTCAAAACCCCTTATATGTGAGGTGACAGGTGCTTTGCATTTATCACAGGCTTGTATCAGTTCCACTCTTTGCCAGTTCCTGGAACATTCTTGTGCGGCAAGAACTGCTGCACAAAATGGTGAATTTGTTCTTTCTCTACTCCGACATATTTGCCAATAAATCTTTACTGCAATACGTCACTACGCAGGTATGTCACGTATGCAATCAAACAGTTTCATCACAAGGAGTACTACTGATGAATAAAATGAAAGTGATTGAAACAATGCAATCTGATGACTGGTTATTAGGTGGCAGCTTAAAACTACCAGATTTCAAATTGCAACAATCATGTGACTTGTGGAATTTATTTTGAAATTTGGGATTATGTTTGACAAAGTATTCAGTTTTGACGATGCAGCAACAGATTATTTAATCACTGCCAGGGAAAAAAAAGTTCATTGGATTTTTGGACTTTGGCTGGTGAGACTGGCTGGTCTGTAGCTAAGTGAGCACCCCTTTCTGGAAGGGCTGGGACTGAAACGCAGTTGACACTTTGAAGAGCCCATGCAGTTAAGAAGAGCCGGTTATTATTCACTCAGAGACTGAGAAGAATGGCAGGTGTCTTTATTATTGGCATGCCAACCCCCAAAGGCAGCAAAAAAGTAAGAGGAACAATGGTGCCAACAAAACTGTGCTTTTAAAAGCCCCTTCCCCTTTAAAGCTTTGACTGTGTAGCAGAGTAAACCAGTCTTGTACACCAGTCTTACTTCACAGTTGGGAATTCCTTTGGAACAGCTGCCTGAGCCATGTTCTTTTCAGTAGAGCTCTCCGGTGTCACAGGATGTGCAAAACATTATAGGAAGAGGAGGCACAAAAACAAATGGACCAAAAAAGCAACAAACAACTATGATGGACCAAGCAAAGGAAAAAAGGATGTGTCCTTATAGAGAAAAATGTAATGTAAATCTAAGGAACACTACTTAAACTAAATATGTACAGTAGAGTAAAAGGGCTGGACCTGTACACACATACTGAGTGGATTTACTCCACGACTTCTTGTAAGCACACCTGTAGACCTGTGGAGGATCTGTGGAGCAAGGACATGTGCAGCTCATAGATGAATGGCTTTACAACCTGGAGATCTTTAAAGTCGACTAGAAAACTGCTGTGCGTATGGAGGTAAGGAAACAAAGAAAACACACCAAAAGTTAATGCTTTGTCCCCATACACTGTGAAAAGATTTGTTTAATAATTAAAACCATGTTATCAATGGCTCTGTTCTGCATGTAATTTCTGGATGCAAGAAACAAGCTATATTTTATTATTGAGAAATACTGAACTGATGTTTTTTTTCCACTGAGTTGTTCTACCTTTGTAATGATGGAAGAAATCAGCTAGCTCTAATGGACATTTAAAGCTTGTGAGAAGATGCAAAAAAGAGGATCTTTTTCTCTAAAAAGAGATATGCAAAAATGTTGACTTATTACATATTAAAGGTGCACTGCGCAAGTTGAAATGCAAAATATTATCATTTTCTTTCCCCAACATCCTCTTACAATTGCTTGCGTAGGATGAGCTGATCTCTATTCACCTCACCTGCCTCTATAGTCCTGCATCTGCTGCTCAGTGAGAGTGATTCAGGCTCGAATCCTAGGGATGTTCATGTTGGTTGATGCACTGCACGTGCTCATTAACCTGGCCACTGCCAGTATTGTATTGTTTACTCCGCCGCCATCAGAGCATCATGGATACAACACTGACGACTATAAATGGATGACAAGAGACCCGTGGCCTCAAGTGCCTCTCAAACACCAACATATACTCCTGTAAGACAAAGAAAAGATAAAAAAATGTCTAGTGTGAACAGAGTAAGATGAGAGTCAACATCTGAGCAGCTTTGGAAAAATGGAAGGAGCTCCGATCTGCTCTGGGATTAAAACGGGACCCGGACCTGTTGCGGGGCTGGGGTGGGGGCAAATGGGTCAGTTGCCCCAGGCCCCCACATGCCATAGGCCCCTTGACAAGGAGGTACTTGAGAACCGAAGATCACAGCTGCAATCACAGCACAAATTTAATAAAGAATAACAATTAATTTTATATCACTTTACATCGAGTAAATTGTGCTTTACAACAAATAAAAGCGTTCAAAACTGTTTGAATGCTTTTAGGCTCATTTCTATCCTCAGTATTAGGCTCCAGATCTATTTCTAAGCTGACATTTTCCAGTTTGTGTATCCAAGTGTGGCAGGACAACAGAGGGCCCAAACAGGGATTGATCCCACAACCTCCCAGGTGAGGCCATGTGTGTTGACCAGTCAGCCAAAATCCGTTCCGTAACTCGTGGCTGTTAACTGCCTCCTTGATCTTTTTCCACACCGCAGATTTGTGAACACCTTTTATTCCGCTTTTCAGGCGGCCAAACAACACATCTTTATTATTTGTAACCTCACAGATGAGGGTTTCCACCTCTGATAAATGTCTTTTCTTCGCAGTACCTCTCTTCTCCGTGGTTTCACCTCATTGGGTGAGGTCTCTGAAGTATTAATATTTAAAGGCGTATCCATGGGCGTAACATTTAAAACAGCGTCTGATCGTACGATGAGATTGGTCAGATAAGAAACTTTTAATAAATCCCACGTGGGTCCAATTGTACGGTAATTTTTAAGAACAAATGTGCGCTCATTCTCATGATCGATTGATAAATGAGGGCCATGGTGTGCAAACAGGTTAGCAATTCACCTCGCATAACATGTAAGATTCATTACATTTCCAGATCTTTGCAGCAGACATTTTTCTCCATCCTGCATCCGCAACAGCTACAGGGAAACTAATGTGAGAGAGGACAGAACAACAACATAATCTGTAATGTTGCTGAGTTGGAGGTAATAAGCCTATGATTAGATCCTGTTGGAATCTTTATTTTGGTGGCCCATCATGTTCTTACCTTCATATTTTGGACCTTATTCTGTCTCAAACTTTGAGCTAAATTTGAGGTGATATCAGGCACAAAAATCTAAATGGTTTGTTTTAAAGAATTCATTGTTTACAAGCTGTGACGTCGCCACACATGTGGAAATTCTCTGCAAATTTGACCAGTCAGAAAATACTTGATCCAAATTCATCCTCTTGTTTTCAGGAGAATGCTTCCACAGGTGAAAGCTCATCCTTGGTATGAGATACAATACAAACTATCTGCCATTTTGATAGCCACGAAGCTCGCCTAGAGGTACCCAAGATTTCAAATTAAATGAGTGGAAAAGATCATGCCAAGTCCACTTTAAGACTAATACCCACCTTTAATTTGATTTTACTCTTACAAAAATTAGTTTTTTCTGCCCAGCATCATATTCAGCTATTAGTCTAATAATGCATAATTGCATTTTAAAGAGGTAATAGATTATATATTCACATAATGAGGACTGCCACTTCATTTGCGGCATAAATCTCTGCCAGCATAATGTGCGTTCTTAATATAACGTGTTCACAGCCTGCTGAATTAATTAAAATCAATTAAACCTGTTGCATAAATTGAGGTAATTAATTAGAAATTTTCATTGTGTCACTTGATGTCGACAAAAGCAGTTATTAATGAGTCTGTGAATACAGCCTAATGCAAGAGAGGGAAAGGTGGTAGCATAAGTGATCATGTGATCATGACTCAAATGAAAACTGATGTTGAAACTGAGCAGCAGCAGGTTAGACCAAAACAAACAGACAAAACCAAAAGTGAAGCACAAGTTTGCCATTCAAAGAATTCATAACGTAGAGCAGAGGAGATATTGCATGCTGTCATGGTAAAGGAATTACTGGAATTTATTACCAAAAACAACAAAAAAAAGAAAAAAAAAATTCTGATATCTCTGTCAAATGTATGGATGTATCCATGTTGCTGTCCAACTTCACATGACACAACAGGAAACATTTGGGGGCTAGTTATTGCTAAGAGATTTTGAGATAAAGGGCTGCGGTGTTGCGAGTAATTAGGCAGAGATTGTGAAAAGTAATGTTTTTTTTCTGCTTATATTAAGTCAATGGTGTAACCAGAAATCAAGCAGCAACCTCGGGCGGTTTAAAGTGAAGCCTATCTGGAAGTTCCAAAAACTGCCCCCTTCATCCACTTGGGGCTTGCTCCTAAAGGGGGTCAATCCTCATAGATTTCCCTGCTAAAAACACCAACATCACAGCAAAAATAAACATCTTTACAGCCTGGTACCAAAAAATTATTTTAGGTTTAATCAGTCAGGTTAACCTTCATGTCAGCTATGGGGGGGATATATAACTCATATGTTTAAATGTTGTTGTTTTTTTAATGTTGAAATTCTTCATAATTGGGGCATGTGCTTTGATTGCCAGGTGTCAGATATTGGATGGCAAGAAAGCAGAGATTAGCACAACCATGTTTTTTAGCCTGCCTCCCTCCTTTAGCTGGTTAGCTCCAGGTTAGCTCAGTTAGCTCGCAGCTCCAAGCAGCTCAGAGTTTGATGGGTATAAGGCTCACAGCCCCCCTCACAGCACTGTCACTTTGTCCGTTTTTGATAACTATATACCAAATCTGTTTTATATTCCAGTATGAATGCTCAGTTTTTTAAAACACAAGATTTCAGACGAAACAGTGTTTACATTAATGTACTGACATCTTACTACTGTGATATGAAAAACAGAAAAACTTTGAGATCTCCAAATCAGACACCAGAGATGTTCACAAGTCTTTTGTTCAAGTCCACGTGCTGTCTCAAGTATTTGACCTCAAGTCACAAGGAACTTTTTTTTTTTGTAATGTATAATCTGCAATGCAACACCTGGTGGCTGCACTAAGACACTGCAATACAATATCCATGCAATCGGATCCATTCTCACCCTTAAAGCAGATCAATGCAACTCTGGGTATGTTTACCGAGCAGTGCGCACCCTAAAGCTGTAGGGGGAGCTCTATAGCGTAACAGGTGACAGGCGAAGAAGAAGGTTGTAAACAGAGGCAATTTACAGTTGTTTTGTACAGGCGGTGGCGAGTCACCATGGCTTCAAAGGCATGTAGTGTAAGTAATTATCAAAGAAAAAACCGAATTGCAGATGAAAGATGCATGTTTGCCCAAACGGATTTACGACTGGCTTTATAGCGGTAGTCTTATGTGTCGCAAGACTTCCAAACCAAAACAAATGCGAGCGTCAATGGGCTACACTGCAAGCGCCGTTTCTGGTAGGGGGAGACCCAACAGAGGAGGAGATGTCCGCTTTTTCATCAGAACAGGTCAGTCAAGCAAAACAATTACTTACAAGCTACTTTATGACTATGATAATGTTGTATAGAGTCATTTCTAACAGCACTGATCTTTAGTTTAGTTAGTGATTAAAACAAAGGCTTTATCTGTTGTAATGTGTATAAACATGTTACTTATGATTGTTCAATATATTTGCCTTCATTTTATTTCATCAGATCTTTTTATCCTTATCTTGCCTTTTTATCACCGCTGTATACAAAATGAATTCCTCGATCATATGCTTCCACCTTCAGGTCTGATGTCATGTTCAGTTTCTCAATCTCTGATTTTTTTTTTGACATGCACATCTGTCAGAGAACAAATTTAACGTAGAGTATTTGGTAATTACCACAACCTCAGGCATATATTTTATTCCATCCTGACTGCTGCACCTTCATAAACCAGCATGTGCACAGAGATACCCACACAGTTCATGCACCTACAACTCTTTTCTTTTTGCTTCTCTCATATGCTGCCAGTCAGAATATGAGATCTGTTGCATGCATTTAACGCTGAGGTGAAGCTAAAGGTTACTTTTTGTATTAAATTGATGTATGAAATGGCCAGAAGCGCATCAACACAATAATGTATTTCTCAGAAAAATGAAGAAATGATTTTTTACGATTTGAAACAGAGGATGCTGCCTACACAGCAGCTCTGATCCTAGACCTGACCACACCCTCCCACCCAACTGCAAGACTGCTGTTACGTGCAAACTAGTTTCCTGTCTTTGACTTTTTCTTGGGCAGCTGAAGCTCAGTGGATAGAGCAGTTGCCTACTGAACAGGAGGTTGGCGGTTCGATTCCACTACATGTCAAAGTGTCCTTGGGCAATACACTGATCCCTAGCTTGCCTCCCTATGTGCCTATCGGGGGTGTGAATGCTAGTTAAAACCAAGTATGCTACAAGTACAGTCCATTTACCATCTTGCTTCTGATCATTTGAATGTAATGTTTTTATGAAGCACATATTATTGTTGGGCCCGTTAGGTAATAAATAAGAGTTTTTTGTTATCTATATGTAATTTGTGTTAAGATTTATGCAGATTTATTTTGTAGGAGTGACTTTTATTTTGAAGTGTCGCAAAACCGGAAGTAGGAAGTTCAGGCGCTGTAGTAACGTTAGAATCACGTCTGAAACAGAGACAAAACAGCAGGCTGGTGAAGAGTGCTGATGCAGCAGAAACCAGAAAAATAACGTCTCATTCCCCAGCAGAATCAACGCTTGTATGTATAATGTGATTGTTGATGTGAAGTTAATAAGTATAAAGATCTGAACAAGTTAAAAAAAACGAAAATATTCTTTTATAATATGGATGCTAAAATGCTTGCTAGCATTAGCTTGTTTGTAACGTGATGCCAAATGCATTCTTTGTTGTTTGTATAAACACTCAGCTAAGCTCTGAAGTGTTTTTGCACAGTATAAGCTTAATGTAGCTAAATATATTATTGTGCTGTTTCTGTTTTAGTTTCACTCTCATCACATCATTTCATCTCAATTGTACCTGTGGACTTAACATGAAGATGGCAATAAATCCTTCATGTTCATGAATGATGGAGAGTTTAGCTCACTGTCTAGTTGAAGTTGCTACACCTCAGCGAGGGCAGTACAATTATCATAAATATTATTTTTCACTGTTATCTGTATCAATTCAAATACTGTATTGTTCTTGTCTGAATCAGAATATGCAGAAAACATCACTGGGATAGTTCATCATAATCTGGACACCAGAATGTGGTCTGAATGAAGAATATTTACAATGGTTCTACAGTTTATACCTCAAACCAACACAGTTTGCATGAGGCCAGCTCTTACGTAAAGAAAAATGGCCCATAACCTTGGGTCATCAGCGTACTGGTTAAAGAAACTGACTTCACATAGTTGGTTAAATTGTGCTTAGTGTTATTAACCAACTGTGAAGTGTCGAGACTGACCAAGAGCCAGATTCTGAAAGATTCTGAAAGATCCCTAGAAGGGAACATTCCCATGAATGTATCTGTTTCATGGAACATAGAAGCTCCTGTCAGCTAACAAGTAGGCACATGGATTTATACATGAAAGAGGCACAGAAAAGTACTAGTTAAAATACCAGTGAAGCCAAACAAAAACTTCTGGTTGACAGAACTGTCGCCCAAGACTGCAAAACCAGACAGAAAAACCTTTGTACTGCCTGGATTGATGCCAGAGACTCAATGCCACAAACATAGATCCTGGAATGCCTGAAGCTGTACAAAGTCAACAAGCTAAGATCTTTTGTTGCAAACTCAATGAGCAGACCACCCTTGAGGCCAGCTTCAAACCAACTGCCAAAGTCCTCAAATAGGATCTACAACAAGGATATGCTCCATCTCTGCTGTTGTTCTGCATTGGCTTGAACCCCCTCTGCAAAATATTTAACAAAATCAGTTATGGGCATAAACTCAGGAATGGAGACACCATCAGTCACCTACTCTACATCAAGTTTTACAACCCAGTCGCCAGAGAGGAACGTCTCCAATTAACCTTTCTGCGCAACAAAAATATGTACACTGTCAATATTTCTGACCCAAAAATACGTATACATAAACATTTACAATCATAACTTTACTGAATTAATTGGGGTGTAGTATTAAAGATTTGCTCATTAATAACGTTAATCTCTGTGACGGAGTGTTGTTCATGTCATCAGACCATTCCCTATAAACCAGGATGGTTTGATTTACATGATTGATTGGATTAAGCATTACAGAAAATGAATGAAAAAGAGGAATAAAGTTATTTTTTCAGAGTGGGCTTGAGCTTATCCCAGCATTAGCAGGTGAGAGGCCTTTTATTATTTTACTGCAGATATTGGTAGAAACAAGTAATAAACTGTTGATTCCAGAACCAGCGGCTCTGACACACAGACTCATGTTCCAGTCCGACTGGAATCCAGTCCACATATGCACAGCTCAGATCCTCAGCATTGCAACGCATTTTCTGAAACTACATGAAAGGGAGACATTTGAACTGTAACTGTGAGAAAAACAACTGTAAAGAGGCTTTTTCTCCATCCAGTGGACCTGGAACATGTTAGATTAGTTAATACAACAGCTAAACTGCCTTTTTACAGTTTCTCTAGGGTCTCTTAAGATCTTTTCAATGAACGCTAAACGTGTGCTGTGTGAAGGGCATGTTCCAATTCTCTTCAGGAACCTCTTCGCCTTAGAAAGGCAAGGTTCCATTTCAAATGGGAGTCATCCAGCAGTTCTGTGAGATCAACATTTTCATGTATATTTCAGCTTATAGAAGGGTTTCCCTCGTTCTCTTTTTTGATAGTTTGCAGGGACAGTGATAAAGCACTTCAATATTTTGGCCTCGTTTTTATTTCCTGATAGAAACTTTTGATCAAATTATTTACAGGGATTAAAATAAAGCTTGTTGCACAAATAATTTTAGATTACAAAATATGATAAAAATATTTAGATAGTATAAATTGAAAAAAGGGGGAGGGACTATGCAAATTTGTACTTTCTCCTACTCCTTTTCAAACATAAAAATTATTTTGCAGTCTGTTTTTCTTTTGTTATGTAGTTTTTTATTTATCAATTTATTTTACAATACTTTAATATTTGTTTTGTGCTTATTTGTGCTATAAGCCGGCTGAAGCAGGTATTTTTTTATTTATGTGAAACTTGATCCCTGTGCAGGGCAGTGCACATGGC
>JBBBVT010000007.1:3829199-3840784 GCA_037177035.1 Craterocephalus eyresii
ACACATATAAATGTATTTATACATTTATATGTGTATTTATTTATTTTTATATTTATTTATTTGTGCATTTATTTATTAATATGTGTATTTATTTATTTTTATATTTATTTATTTATGCATTTATCTATAAGTGCATATATTTATTTATGTGCATATATATTTATTTTCATATTTATCCCTCTTAGCAGATGAGTAGTTATTCTGTTATTTTTTCCTAATTAAAATGAAACGAAAAAAAGCAAAAGTGTTTTTAGTAAAATATTTTGTTTTTACTCTCCACAAACATCGGCAGTGTCAAAGCATTGCAAATCAATTTGGCACCTAAAAATATGGTAAAATAATTGAATTGAGAGGAAAGTATATTGTATCGTTACAGCCATAGCAGCCAGACCATCATGCTGCGCCTATAATGTACGACAAGACGAGGAAAGGAAATGGGCAACAAAATTTGACTTTGGCTTGTCGGGAGGTTCCCACCGAGTCTCGTCACTCCTGGAAAACCCAAAAATGGGTGATGAAGTGTGAGGGGGGGCTACGAGTGTGGGGAGGGATGATTGACATCTATCAAAACTCTGAGCTGCCTGTCGCTACGAGCTAACAAAGCTAACAGGAGCTAACCTTCTAACGGAGGTAGGCGGGCTAAAGGTCAATCAAAAGGACATGCCCCTGATTCTGAAGAATTTTCAGAGTAAATAACATGTAAATGGATGAGTTATAAATAGGGATGTCACAATTATAGATTTTCTAGGTACGATTATTTTTTGAGAAGTAATCACAATTTTATGATCATCACGATTATTATGTTTTAATTTCACTACACTGGAAATGTATAAAATAACATGAACACTCCTTTTCTGTCAAGTTTTATTTGTGTGTTGATGTCAAAAAATAATTATTTTTTTCTAAAGTACCATTGAAATTCCCATGGAATTCAGTAAAAATCCCGTCTGCTCTTGTAACAATAAAAAAACTACAGTTTTATATGAGTGAATATGAAAAGATGATAAATTTAAGCTTTAGGATTTCAGTGATGACAATCAAACTATATATTGCATTATTATCTACAGCAAATATTTTAAGACTATCATATACGATTAATTATTAATATTCCATGCAAAAAAAATATCTATTAAAGCCACTAATTGTAGTTAATACCAAATATTCAAGTCTATTTAAGTAACTGTTAACAATTTATCAACTTTAAAGTGGCCAAATAAAAAAAAAAAAAGTTAGCCTAACTTTATGGGGTGCAGAATCGAGAAGCTAATGCTAAATGTTAACTGACTGATCATTGAGAAAGACAATGTCACAGTTTCTTCTGTAGGTTATTTAACACCGACAGTTAAAAGCATCATTAACCTCACACTGGCTCTCCAGTGTGAAGCTCTGCAGTTCATGTTTAAACTGTGAAACTTTACAAAGGTTTTAGATCTTGTCTTTAATTGTTGCATTCAGTGAACCTTACTGAGCCTGTGACACGCTTTAACCTACAGTGTCTTGTGACGACTTCCGATATAGACTTGAATTGTCATGTACATGAAATGTGCTATACAAATAAACTTGCCTTGCTAGCGGTGCCCATGCAAAGAAGAGCATGAACATGAAGTCAGAGGAAGCGATGGTGGATTGTTTTGAACAAACATCCACCAATTCAGAGGCGCCTCCCACCTGGGACAGAGGTAAGTGCACCGTGACGTACGCAGCTGACAAACCAGCACTCCGAAGCACAGAGACCCTAAACGGAGACACAGCTATTGAGTCGCTGATTCCAGCGGCCTCTGCAGCCATCAGATCTCATGTGGTGGAGATCTTTTTTCTAACATTTGTGTTACCCAAAACATGGTAAAGTGAACAAAGAAAGAAGCTGTTTAATCCAAATACTTCGCTTTATTAAGCTTTTAATATCCAAGTTTCCTAACGCTGAGAGCAAACGGTGGAGGCGTTTCACTAAAGGCTATGATTTATTCTGCTTTGTCTGAGATTATGTTCAGCAGGTGTTTGAGGATGAGGGCTAAAGCAAGTCCTAGTCTGGAGGGATGAAGGCGATCAGATGTAAAATATTTCCAAGACAAAACCAAACAGGAAAAGTCACAAGTTAAGAAAACTGAGAGTATCAGAAATCACATTTCGGACTTTATGCATCATTGTCCTGATTTAGTTCTAGGAGTCCTCGTCTTCCTCTTCGCTGCTGCTGGACTCTCCAAACAGGCTTTCTCCTTCAGAGACGTGACTTCCTGAGGCGATGGTGGATGTGGAGCAGACGGTGATGAGGGAGGGGCTGTGGCTGAAGCCGAGGACCGCGGACAGCTGGCGTCCAGGTAGCAGCTTCATGCAGCTGACGGATGCATCCACAGAGAGAACAGACAGCACCACGCACATCTCCAGGTCCCACAGACTCAGCTGCCCTGGAGCATCACAACATACAGCCAGTTAATGAGACAGCCAGAGGTGTCAGAGTGTCTCATCCATTACTCAGGCTGAAGTATGGATGCTACGGTAGAAGTGGAAGAAATTTAAACCAGCATAATTGATTTATAAGATTTTGAATTCACTTTCCCTGAATGGATTAATAAAAGTCAAAACCAGTGGTGAATTAACTACGCTCAAGGAGAAGGTGGAGTACGTTGTAGACACATATTTAGTCAAATGGTGAATCAGTTAAGGCAAGGCAAGTTTATTTATATAGCACTTTTCAGGTTCAAGACAATTCAAAGTGTTTTACATAAGCATAGGAATTACAATAAGATCAATTAAACACAAAATCACTCATAGGAATTACAAAAAAAGGGATCTTGTGTAACCTTGGGCCCAAACATCAGCCTAACCTGAGTAATGATGGATGATTTCTGGGGTGAATATACAGCGTTTAATGAGTGTTAGCGCTCCAAAGTGGTTGCCCTCTTCAGAAACCAAACACTGTAACCTCGTGGTAGCGGATCCGGCACTCATGGGATCACATGACCTGCATCGATTTAGTTTTCCACGTCTTCTAGCAGCGTTTATTCAGAACAACAGCAGGAAGTCCTGATGAGCTGCAGATTATGTCTGTGTCTAAATGCTGCTAGTTGATGCTAATTGGCAACAGACCAAAGCTAATGTAGTGAAGCTAATCGGCTAGAGACCATAGCTAAGGTGACTCTGAACCTTCTTGCAGCAGTAATGCAGGTTTTCATGTAATAAATCATTTCCTATCATTCATGTAAATATCAAAGTAGTAACAGAACAATTAGTAACTGTCTCCTTTAGTTTCATTTGTTTAGTTTTACTGTTTTCATTAGCTGTAATGTCTCATAAGCTACAGGCTAATGCTGATGTTTTCGTAACAACCAGAAGAAAAATGGATCATATATAACTAGAAGCATCAGTCACATCCCTCCACTAGTAGGACCCGATCCTATCAATAGTGGAAAATCCTTAGAAAAATTTCTGAATCCAAATGATTCACTATCAGCTGGTCAGAGTGTCTGCAGCACGATTCCACAGCAGGATGGAAACTGCTTTGTTTTACCACAGAGCTGTGTGTGAAGTTACAGGTTCTACTTAGCCTGTAAGCGCCTATATGACCATAAAAACTCAGGTAAAAGTCTCTTCCAAGCACTGTCACTCGTTAGAACCACCAATATTAATGAAGTGTGTCTTAGCTTTTCTGTTTTGAGGTCAAAACTTATATTTCAGCTAAATATAGTAGAAAGGTCGACTCTCTTACTTTTTGTTAGTTGTAAACGGCAAACAAAGGTCCAAGTTATTTATTTAAAAGAAGAAAAGTGTTTTACGCCACGTTTCCACAACATGCTGCCTCTGGCTAGACTTCCTTCTGGAGCATTAGTGTTTATAGGTGGATCTGTGAACTCCTCTCCTCACACTGATTGATTGATATAAGAATCAATAATAAAAATAAACAATTGATTGCCAACGCCCTGCAAAAACACACCAAAACCAGCGCCCGCTGACAGTCTCTGAACACCCCCGCTGAGAATCACTGGTTCTAAGAAAATTTGGAACAGCATCCCAGCTGAGAATAGAGACTGGGCAACATCCAAAAGATTTAAAAATCAACCCAATGTTGGTCAAAGAGGAATATAGTACCCGCCAATGTTTTTTTGTTTTTTTTTACAAATTCTGTCCTATGTCTCAGGAGTTGGATTGTGCGGGTGATTTTCTGTTTTGTTCTACACTGCTTTTATATTTTCTTCATCTGCCAGGGACAATGGATGGAAAGTAGCTGACTATGGAATGATATCCCTAGTAGTAAAGCAAGCACTGGGAACCAGTACACGTTCTTAGAGGAGTGAGGTGAAAAATAGAAATAATGCTGTTTCAAAAATCCCGTTTCAAAGACAATCTTTTCAGCAGTGTAAATAAATGATAATCATGAACTGGTTTGAATGGGACTTACTGGTGTTTACAGTCAGATGCAGATAGATGAAGTTCATGCTGACCTCGGTCATACTGTAACAGGTTTATATCTGTTGCCCTGACACATTTAAGGACTGGTGATTAATTTAATCTCAAACCTCATGTTCGTTTTTATTTCATCCATCTGGATACGAGATGAGCTAAAACTGCGGGTCACCCTGACAGGCAGGTTCAGTCTGTCAAAAAACACTGAAAACATCTAAATGTGCTGTTCAGCTTTAAGCATGTAAGCTAAGTTAATCCAAATAAAACTGTCAAACTTTTTACTGCTATCCACCTATTCAGGCATCAGTTCTGGACACGGTGGAGACGACTTGCTGAGATCCAAACTAAGCATCAGAATTGGGACGAAATGAGATCCTCTCAACGGCAATAAATCCACCAAGGACACTTCTGAAACCAGTACGGACGACTCTAAAACCAGCACGGACGCCTCTGCTGAACCTTTCTGTGGAAGTTTCCAGCTCAGGGTAAAGAGCCGAGTGTCACATGACTGCAGCTCTAACTGAAGCTGTTTCTCACCAGCCAGCAGGAAGGCTTTGCTGCCTCCGTCGGTCACATGAAGTCTGCAGGACACGTCCATCCTCAGAGTCCCTCCACCGCTGATGCTCCTGCAGCTGCTGCTGGGAGGCTCCCACACCTTCAGCCTGCTAACAGAGCATGAGACACCGACTGAATCCTAACGGGAAAATCATTCAGGAAAGTAGGTTCAATATTTTATCATGGAAATCCTTTACATTCTGTTTGTGGGGATTTTTTTGCTCTGATCCAGTTAACCCCCCCTCATTCCACCTACGTCATATTCCCAGTCTCATCGTGTTTCTCTTCTTTCTTCACTTAGAGCCCTATTGGCTCTTTCCTGTCCGCTATGTCTCTGGTTCCCAAATATTTTGAGCCATGACCCCCAAAATGACGTTTATTAATCATGTGATGCACATTACTTACAGGTACTAGTCGAAAAATTTTAATATCCTGAAAAAGTGTTGCATCTCTGTAACAAATCAATATATTTCAGCTTTTATTTGTTTATATTTGGATGATCAGATTTGCAGCTTCAGAAAACCTCAAATAGAAAATTAGAATATTGCTTGACATTAATAAAAAAATCGATTTTAAATACAAAAATGTCAAATATTGCATCTGGTTTTAGAAGATAAAATGTGTTGGTTTCACCTTTTATGTGGAATTGCCTGAGTAAAACAACTTTTCCAGCATATTTAAATTTTCCCAGTAGTACCTATAAGTCGGAGACTGGTCTCCCACCATCCAAATGTGGATAAAAGTAATAGGATACATTTATGAAACTACCTTTTCCCTCCAGCAACTCCAAAAACGACCCTTTCTGCGTTGTGTGTGATGTCTATGCAGCAAACTCCAGGCTCGTCCCTCAGTCTGTCCCTCACCTGGGACGAGAAGGACGAAGCACAGTGAGTCAGTGAGTCATGCTCATCCTCGTTTCTCTGTCAGGAGTCGGACATTAGAGCTGAAACAAAGGCAGAAATGCCACCGTTCCCGTGCCGAGGTCCCACAGGGTGATGTCAGCGGACCTCTGCTCCTCCTGGAAGTTAGCCAGCACCAGGTGGCTGCCGGTGTGGGTGAGGGCGGCGGTGTGGAGGCTGAGCAGGGACGCCTCGTCCTCCAGGGTGTGGAGGTGTTCCCGGGACGCCACGCTGAACACGCTGAGGTGGTGAGCCAAGTAGGAGCACACCGCCACCTGAAACATTTAGGAACGTTCTTTCATCTTCTCAGGTTTTAGCTCATGTCTGTCAATGAATCTATAAATCTGTATTTATCCATGAAAGATAAAAAAAGGTTAAACAGGAGGTATCAGACTCACCTTAGTTCTGGTTCCAGATCCAGATCAATTCGGTCTTCACTGGTTTAACTGTTGTTTTTTGATGCAGTCCTTTACTTTTTAATATTTTATTTAATATTCTATTGTATATTTGAATTATTTTATTTACTTTACTTTTAATAACCTTTAATCTTTTTTTTCGTTAAAATTTTTCAAATCTTTTTTAAATGTTTATAAATAGTTTTTACACATTTTATTATCATTTAAGTTTTAATTTTCATACTTTATTTTTAAACTTTTATATATCCAACTATTACTTTTCCTGTATTTCAGTTTTTTAGGGGGCTCCCTTGTGGTTCTTCCTCACCTGGAGTCTCAGCGTCATGACTCTCTTTTATGTTTTGTGTACACATGAGTGAGTGAGTGTGTGTGTGTGTGTGTGTGAGTGAGCGTGTGCGTGAGTGATAGTGTGTGTCTGTGGGTCTATGTCTGGGTGTGTGAGGGACGGTTATTGCATCTCTGTGAAGCTCTGTGTTGCATCTCTTTGTATGAAAAATTCTATATAAATAAAGTTTGATCTGACTGCTGGCCCATGCCTTATTTGGTCATGTTTCCTGTCACTTCTCTCTGCTCACTGAGCACTGAGGCTCACTTAGCCGAACCAGTTTCACCAGTCCCTCTCCTGCCTTCTGGATTCTGTTCCAGGATGTGGATCCTGACCTCTGTCTCTGATGTTAAAGCTCTCAAACAGGATGTTTTATTTTGGTTGTTGGCCGAGCCGAGTATCTTGTTTTCACATTTAAATCCATAAATCCCTCCTGTAGAGACAATCTGAACCAGCTGATTTCCCTGGAAGGGTTAAAACAGGTTACAGGTGGGTTACATACGTACCTGCTCATCTCCACTAAGGAGGTACTGGTCCACAGTGTTGAGCTTCTCTCTGTCCAGTCTCAGTTTCTCCTCTCTCTTCCTCTCTGCCTCCATCTCCAGCCTCCTCTTCTTGGCAGACTGACTCTCGGTCCGAAGGTCCCAGGGCATCACTGAGGCAGGGGAAGAAGCAGCTTCCAGGCTAAACGTCTCATTTATGACCCAAAATCTCACTGATGTTAAACATCTAGACAGGATCGATCCCATCAGCCTGTGTGCTGCTTGTATAAAGACAGCAGATGAAATCCAGAAATATGGATTCTTGAAACTTACTACCTTTTACATGTAACCATAATATTGTACAGTTAATGATTTTAACTCAGTCCAAATGGCTTCTGAACCCTCAGTGTAATCATGCTGCATGGAGCCTCGGCCCGGCGCTCTCTTTAGTTTCTCTGCTTTATTCTGTTCTTAGAGACTTTTTTCTCTGGATGTTTATCAATGTTTCAGTGAAAAGAAATCATTTCAATGTATTGTCACATATTTTGGATTTCTGCATCTTCCGTAGTGTCCACCGCATGACATATCTTACAGTTTTTCTCCACAGGTTTGTCTCATTTCTAGAAACATTAATAACCTTCTCAAACCACCGTGGACAGATCTCTGAATTATTTGTCGGCTGATCAAAACAGAATCATATTTCTCATTTACTTCATACAATTGCAATTTGTTATGGTAAATGTATCTGTACTACTTTGCAGATGATTAATGGTTCATTCTATTTCAACTCAGAATTTTTGACTTCATAGTGGGAAGTTTCAACTGGAACGGCCTCTTAATGTAGAATTTCTGACTGGGAAGTCAGAGGACCCTCACTACCTCCGCCCAGTGTCTACAATATCACGTTTATTTGCACTTTTGACCGTTTTTTTGCTGCATTAAATCAGCCGTACACGCAAGAGTTGGTGCTGAAATTTATTTCCCATTTTCATGAACTACACTGTCAGCTGTAACAAGATCCAAAACGGGCAAATAGCAATGCTGCTTTTCTCATAGGACCTTAATAGTTTAAAAACATATCGTTTCCTTTTTGCTAATGTTGTAAAACAGATGATGCTGCTTAGAAACACCATTAGCAGTTCTGTTGTAGCTGCTTTGCTGGTTTAAAACAACAATTGTCCCAAAGAAATGACTTTAATGATGAAGCTGCCTTATTATTTTTCCAAGTTGTGAACTGAAACGTTCTTATTACATTATTTTTTATGACATTTTTACAGCATGTCAGCCTGAATAAGGAGGATCGTCTCACATGCTGGCGGCTTGTGTGGAGCCAGGTGAGGCTGCTGGACTGGGACGGACGTCCACCTCTCTCTGTGGGACGGCGCTTTAATCTCGTCTTTGATGGAGCCGGAGTTCAGATCCCACAGGATGAGATGATCCCTGGAAGAAGATCCGATAGACGCTCAGCCAACTGCCTCCGTATGGAAGCTAATAGGCATCTGGAAACCTTCCCTTTTCTCAATGAAAGTCTAAAAATATCTAGAAACATAACAAAACCAAATCAGTCCTTAGTGGCAACCTCTTCCCGTTCCAGTTAGTCCTTCTAGCACCGTGTCAGACCTCCTTTTTCATTCTTGGTGCCTTGGATCCAGAAAAGTGTTGGAATCATTCCTCTTTAGTCTCGTAGGAAGTAGAGATGGGCATAAGTAATGGTTGCTCGATCAATAATTGTTAAGATTTCAATTGATTGGTCAAATGCATCTTCAGACTGGTACTGTTGCACGTAAGCGCATATTTCCAGTGTAACCACTGAATGAATCCTGTTTAACTGTCACAAGAATCGTTCATTTTGTCATAAAAATCCACATAAGGAAACACATGAGGTTTTTTTCTACTTTCATTTTGTTTAAATATAGACTATAGATATTGAATTTTAATATAGAATTATTAATGATTAATTGATAATTGATTGTTAATTCTCCTGATAATCGATTTAGACAATTTAATCAAATTCCACTCCCTTGTGGAAAGACGGGTCAATGTCCCCGAGGCAAGCATGGTTATCCTCCTGAGACCATGTGGACATCACATATGCGGTCGTCTGCACCATAACGCTGCACTCTGTGTAACTGGAACCTGTGAAACACTTAAACTGCAGTTAGGTGGTGTTAGAGCACATTTTGTTTTTCAAATTAAGATATTTTTATATCTATATCATAAAATATGTATAATCAGAAAGAATAGGATAATCCAAAGTCATATAAATTTCTATTTATTGGTTCCTCCAAACCCCAACAGCTAGAAGAAAACTCTCATGTAAGTCAAAGTAAAGCTGGATTCTAAAGAGGTTTTTTTAGGACCCTTGGGTTGCCAGGCAGCCATTCCCCAGAATACTGACCTTGGCTCCCTGTACCAGTATACTAAATCCTCCATGAAAAACCTGGGAGTTATTTTTGACAATTTTTCATTCGACAAACACATCAGTGCCATAGTCAGAGCCTTATTTTATCGGCTCAGATATCCCAGAAAAGTTCAGCTCAGTATTAAACATGTAACAGGTGGAGCTGATAAAGTGGAGTCTGAGTGTAAACCACATTTTTGGCTCCAAATGGCCACCAGGTCTACAAAGACCATCTGGCTCTAGGTTGTTTTTCAACCTGAAAAACAGACTGAACATTTAGTTTTCCTGCTCTTGATCTCTGGACCAAACTAGCTGGATTTTTTTTGTGAAAAAATCAAATGTTGTGATTTTTGTTATTTCACAATTAAAAGACTTTTTTTCAAATAAATGCAAACATGTTTGAAAATAATAAAAGAATAATAATTTCATATATATTATCATTTTTATCTAGCTTTTCTACTTGTCTTGTCGGGCACTATACTGTAGCAGCAGAATGTTGGTCTGACTACTGTGCTGTTTTTTCCTATTGAAATTAAGAAAAAAAAACTACCAAAAATATTTTTGTTTTTTCCCCCAAAATCTACAACATCAAAGAATCACAAGAATCACAATTTAAGACAAATCAGCACGTAAAGGAATCAAATTGTGAGGAAAGTGTTTCTTTGCCCCAGCTTGAAACCTGCAGTCTGGACTCTACACTGATGATGATAATGATGATGATCTGTCTATCTTTATATCTGCGACAGATAGTGGTAGTTTGGGATATTGGTAAGAACTGACTTCCCTCCCAGTATTTCATGCATCACCTCTCACCTGCTCTCTGATAAGCCCAGAAGAGTCTGTCCATCCTGCAGAAGGTGGTACTCATGCTGAAGACAAGAGCTGATGGTCATCCCTGTCTGCCTCCTCACGTAGCTCCGCTTCAGCAGATCATAGACCAGAAGGGTCTGAAGATAGAGAACAGAGGGTCCAGCACCAATAAAGCTCCTAAACATCTCTGAACTCATTTAGACCAGACCGGGAGTCCTGCAGCTGACCTGGAGCTGACTGGAGGACTTGATGTTCCTGTCTGTGAAGATGTAGAGCTTGAAGTCATGGACGAACACCACGTCGGTGCTGCTGTAGAGGCCGTGCTCCACTCGGACCGGTCTGCAGGCAAAACGCTGTCTGGCCAGGTTCCACACACTCACCGTCCCAGTTCGGACAGAGCGACATACAGCATACCTGCCAGCAGAGGGCGACACAGCAAGGGAAATGTTCCAAAGACAATGTAAGTTATCAGCAGACTCAGGACGAGAATAAAAACAACATGAACAGCAGTTATTCTGGAAATGTTTAAATCAGACATAATTTGGTTTATTTACAGTTTTACCTCCATCAGTTTGGCTCATTTCTTGAAACCGAAATTACATTTTTAAAACTCTAAACTCATTTGGCAAAAGCCTCACAGTTCAGCACAACATCACGGCTGATTTACAAAGGCATCTTTCTCCCACTCATTCCTCAGAACTAATGAATCATCACAGCCACAAACAAGGAAAGATCCTTTTTTTCTATAATCCATTTATCAAATGTTTCAAGAGATTCACATCCATTGTATTATGTTTTTTACTAATTTTAACTAAACAACTGTTTAGCATAACAGATTGTTATGCATGTGATGTCCAAAAGATTGAAATGCTGCTGACATGTTTTGGAGAAAACAAGCACTAGTCTGAAAATCAACAATCAGTTTAGATCAATATGATCTGTCTACTTAGGAATCATGCTAAAAATAACTGTGCTAACTGTAGGCTACCTGTACTTCCCAAGTTGCACAGAGAAACTGAGACATGTACTAAGACATTAGCAATTTTATATAATAAATTAGAAATGTGATTCTGTTTTGATCAACTTGCCAAATAGTTCAGATCCGTCTGAATCTGAGACATATATGAGAGGAATCTGAGACGTTACTAAGGTAACCATAAGAGAAGTAATTCAGAAACAAATGATCACAGAATAATAAGTATATGAGAAGCTCAAACTGGTCTCACGAGACAAGAATGGACAACAGATGAGAGATGTTGCTTTCCTATGGGAACCTTCTTTAAACCGCACAGCAGA
>JBBBVT010000007.1:3896570-3906720 GCA_037177035.1 Craterocephalus eyresii
CAGCCAATGACAGAGCCAGCCTTCCTGATCAGTTTGTTCAGTCTGTTGGTGTCACTGGCTGCAATGCTGCCCCCCCATCAGACCACAGAGGAGAACAGGGCACCAGCTACAAAAGACAGGTAAAAGATTTCCAGCATCTTTCTGCACACGTCGCATGACCACAGCATCCTCAGGAAGTAGAGTCTGCTGCAGGCCTTGTTGTACACCGCAGTGCTGTTGGTCTTTCAGCTCAGTCTGCTATCGATGGTCACTCGCAGGTATTTATACTATATATACTCTATTTTTACTGATCCCTTCTTTCGTAAGTCACCATCTCTTTGGTTTTGTCCACATTAAGCAGCAGGTGACTCTTTCCTGCCCACTCCACAAATCTGTCCCCAGCCCCCTGTACTCATCCTCTCGTCCACCACTTATACACCCAACAACTACAGAGTCGTCAGAAAATTTCTGAAGATGACATGACTCTGGGTTGTACTGAAAGTCAGTGGTGTACAAGGTGAACTGGAATGGAGAGAGCACAGTGCCCTGTGGGGCTCCTACATCACTCGTCTGTCTGTCCAGGAGACAGACGACCTGCCGACAACCACCAGCCCCAGCTTCTCACTCAGTAAAGAAGGCTGGATGGTGTTGAAGGCACTGGGGAAATCAAAGAATGTGACTCTAATGCCTCCGCTACCATCCAGGTGTGAGTGAGCTCGCTGCAGCAGATAGATGACAGCATCATCCACCCCAACCGGTGGCCGGTACCAAAACTGCAGAGGGTCAAGAGAACGCCAACACCAGCCTCTCCAGAACCTTCATCACATGTGATGTGAGGGCAACTGGACGGTAATCACTGAGGCCGGATGGAGAAGACTTCTTAGGAAAAGGAAGCAGGCGGGAGATCTTCCAAAGTTTGGGAACCTTCTCCAGGCTGAGGCTCAGGTCGAAGAAGTGCTGGAGAACTGCAGACAGCTGGCTGGCACAGGTCCTGAAGCAGAACTTCACTTTTTTTTAACCTGGTGTCTGTTTTCATCTTTCCTCTCATACATGTGATTGATGGAGAAAGGAGCGTTCAAGATAGCTCCAGTATTTAGCTGGGCAGGCAGCTAGCAGCACAGCTAATGGAAAGTATTGGGCAATTCGCTTTGTGTCTGTTTGCCCTAAAAACATGCTTTTTTTCCACACTGAAGTGCCCTGCTGGTCTCAACGAGTGTCCGACAACATACTAGAGAGGAGAAATGAATGAAAGTATCTATATTAGCTGCCAAACGCTATGTTTGATGTCAGTTAGTGGCGTCTCTAACAGTGTTTTGAGGCGAGTTCTCACACGATTACGGGATAATCCCGCAAGAACTGGACACAAACAACAGGACACAGACAACAATTCAAGGCAGGTCATTCAGATACTTTCATTCATTCATCCTCTCTAGTATGTTGTCGAACACTAGTGGAGACCAGCAGGACACTTCAGTGTTGAAAAAAAGCACGCTTTTAGGGCGAAATGAGACTCAGAGCAAATTGCCCAAAACTTACCATTAGCTGTGCTGCTAGCTGCTGCCCAGCTAAATACTGGAGCGATCTTGAACGCTCCTTTCTCCATTACTCACATGTATGAGAGGAAAGATGACAACCGACCCCAGGTAAAAAAAAAGCGAAGTTCTCCTGTAAGTATTAGATGGGGCTGATACCATCTGGGCCAGCGGCCTTGTGTCTGTTCACTTTGTCCAGCTGTCTCCTCCCCTGCCAGGTTCTTACAGTCAAGCCGGGGGAAGGGAAGTCTGCCTCTCCCCTAAAGCAGCAGAAGCAGGCAATTTTTATTCTAGTCAGCTGGTTGCTGCTTGTTCATTTGTTTGTGGGGCTTCTTGTGGATTTCTGACTGTTCACTGGGAATGTGGTTAGCAGTTGCTAGGTAGCTGCTTTAGTGATTAATGTGGTTGCTAAAATGTTTGTTTCCTTTGCTTTTCCAAGCAGCTGAAGTGGTTGTTGCACTGTGGATGGTTGCCTTGGTGGTCGGAGAGTCTATACAGGAGTTACCTTTGCACCAGGTAACAATTGTTCAAGAACATGAATGCCAGTTTCTTCAACCTCTTCCTGTTTTGAGCAGTAGCCCCACACAGCAATAACATTTCATTTCAGAGAGTGCATTTCCCCACCCCGCCTCTATTCAGGATAACAAACTGATCATTTCTTTCAAAGATGCCTTTTAAACTTATCAGTGATAAGTGTTTAATCTTGATGCTGTCATTGAAAAGAGATACAGTAGGATTGTTTTACTGTAACAAAATCATCTTTAAACTCATATTTTACAAGGATTTCAGAAATAAAACAAAATAAAACAGTTCTGAATTTCCCTCCAAGGAACAAGCTCTGCCCAAATAATATCAATCCATGATGTTTCCCAGCCCAAGACTCACAAATCACTTTACAGTATCAGATCCACTGTTCATTTTTCTTATTCCTTTTACTGAAATTTAATTGTATTATGTTGTTATGATCAGAATTTTACTTTATCTTTTATAGAAAACCTTTTTTTAGCTGTGGCTGGTATTAAAGTGCTTCATAAATTGATGATGATGGTCAAGATGACTTGCTGAGGTCCAAACTGAGCATCACAATGAGGAAGAAAGGAGATTTAAGTGACTTTAAAGGTGGTATGGTTGTTGCTTTTGAATGCACTGGTCTGTGAATTCAAATACCAACTGATTTACTGGGATTTTTAAACACAGCCATGTCTAGAGAGAATGGGCAGAATGGTTGGAGATAATAGAAAGGCAACAGGAAGTCCAGTAAGCTCTGGTTATGCAGAATATCATATCTGAACACACAACACGTCCTACTGATGGGCTCCAGCAGCAGATATTTTCTAGACATACTTCCGGCCCTTTTGTGCCAAATAACCGTAGTTTTTAATATTTTTTCCAAAATCATCTTTTTTCTCTTCCATTGTTTTTCCTTTAGTTCCTACCTTGGTGTCTTTTATTGGATTTTTTTACATGCCAGGAATTCAGCTGTGGCCATTTACCAATGAAATTCAGTGTTTGTGTTATCAAGAAAGGAAGGAGAGGATGAGCAGTGAAACTGCTTTTAAGAAAAGTGGTGTGAGTACATCTGTGTGGAAAGAAAAAAACCTGAGAAAAGCAGCTGAAATGCTTCTTGTTGGGCTTCTAATGTTCTACATGGTTTGAAAATGATCACCTGGGAGCAACAAGTTTCCTTACTGCACATAATGACTATCAGAAAATGCAGGTTCATTAGCAGAATATGTGTGTATGAGTGTGAGGGGGCATGGGTCAGTAACCTATAAAAGCCCTTTTATATTTGACATTTTTAGATGAAATCAGATCATCAGATCTTGCAGATTAAACTCAGGCTAATTAAACGTCTTCAAATGGAAAGCAGCGTGTTGCCTGTGTGTGTGTGCGAGTGGTTGGGGTTGCAGACAGCTGTTAATGCAGATTACTGCTACTGCGAAGCACCAAGGGCACGAATGCACTGCAGGAGCCAACAGATGTAACTGTGTCTGACCTGCTGAGAGATGCTGTTCTGGGAAGCGTCATCACAAAACCAGCAGCCCTGACTGGAAACAGCAAATAAGCTGGTTTATGCTGGATTCAGTATGTGTGTGTGCGTGTGTGTGTGTCTGTGTGTGTGTCTGTGGTGGTCATTGTGCTGACTGACAAGTGAGTAAGGGACTAAGAGATGGACTGTGTGTGTAAATGAGTGTTTTTAATTTGCTTCTGCTTCTGCTTAGCCAGCAGTCAGAGCTGCTGCCTGTTTGAATACGTCGTGATGGATGAGGGGCTGCCGCACACACAAAAACGCACCCACACAAAATATACTATATTTATGAGGACACTCACTGGCATTGTTGAGCTCCTGGGTTGGAGGACTTAGACTGTCTGAACTTTATCATGGCTAAAAAATAATCCAAATATTAACCTTAAAGCCAAGTTTTACTCTTCAGTTCAACCTTGTAAATGTATGGAGCAGACAGGTCAATAATGTCAGCTAGCCCTCTCAAATACAGCCTGTTCTCTAATCATGCAGACACTGCACTGAATATGAATTCCTCTCTTTTTTCCAAGACTTATTTACTGAAATACTGACTCCTTTCTGATAATTTATTGAACATCAAAAGATGCAGCAACTAATCTTTTCTACAAATGGAGGTCAGAAAAAATGAATTACCATAATATGAATGTACACAGCCTATAATTAACAATATCTTGGTTTATTTCAGCCCAGACAAACTGACTCCTCTACACAGGTTGATATGAATAATTCCAGTCTTTCTGATTTTACTGAGGAAGATGATTCCCTCAATATGAGTTCTGAGGAAATGACTCCAAGTATGTAAATTCTTCTAATTTGCGTTTCTTCATTGACTGAAACCTCTCTGAGGCTAAAGAGGCATTTTGAATGAGCCCTGCTTAAAACCCGTGAACAGCATCAGTAGTGCCCCGACTCTCAGCTGTCCTGTTGTAAAATTCATTGTACACTATGTGACAAATGACAAATTCTCCTCAAGAAGTGGAGGTGAAAGCAAATATGACTCGTTTGTGGTTCCCGTTGATGAGTGGATCTACTGCTTCTGTTTGCAGTTTCTTATCAAAAGGAAACAAAACACAATGAAATGAGTGTTCACTGTATTCTGGGAGAAAAGAACAAAACCTGTGGACTGACAAAACAGAATGCTGATACCAGCTACTTCTTCTCCCAAAGTGCTTAAACACCTCAAGGCTGTCGAGCAAAAGCAGAGAGGAAACACGAGAGAGAAGAGACACTGGATGTCCTCACAGCAACCACTCAATCACATTCAGTCCTCCCATCTGGAGGAGTCTGGTTTTCTTCAGCTATGACCAATGCTGCAACTCTGACAGGTAACAGCACATAGTTAGCTGATAACTATCATATTTATGCAGGTAAAAGACTGGTTAAAAAAACAAAAGGAAGATTTTCTGTCTTGTTTGTCAATCTGAGAAAAACTGCTGGTATAGACAGTAAACCCGCTGAGACGATTAAAAGTTATCAGTTGTGATTTACCATGTTTAGTATCCGGAATTTAGTATATCATCATATTCTAATCTGCATTTGAAAATATTTGATCCTGATGTTTATTGTGAATAGTTGCTGACAGGAAGTGGAGCTCTTTTTGCAGTAAATGCTCTGTGTTGGTGTTATTAGGCACTGCTTTTTATAAATAAGAAGAAAACTAATTTAAAGACTTGATGTGCATTAAAGATGTTCTAAAAGTTCAATAAAATCATACCAAGAAAATTTCACATTTCATTAACTGGATTCACCCACAATAAAGTTTCTATTTTAAAAACTATGGCTGTTCTTTTCAAACATAAGATCCACTTTTAATCAAATACAAATTTCATGCTTTTGTATTCATTCATTTATTTTGTGTACCTCTATATTCAGGGTTGCGGGGGGCTGCAGCGTATCCCAGCAACTATCAGACGAAAGGTAGGGTACATGTTAGGTCACCAGCTTTTCATGCATTTGAAATATATAAATTTGTAAGTCCTTCATTGCTATTAAAACATCTTGAAATATTTTCATTACTTATGATTTAAAACAAAAAAGTGATTTGGCAATCGGACTCAGGTAAAGCAGCAAAACTACTTCCGAGGGCTAATGCCAGATGGGATTAGCTCTTCCATCTGATCCAAACTGGCTCTTTTGCTGCTTTGTTTGTGTGACTCAGTCAGATAAGATAGATAGAAAACACTTGAAACTCATGTTTTTCCCTTATCAATATCCATAGATGTAAACTCATGACTACAGGTTTTTGTCTGTCATCATCTCATTGGGATTATGAATGACGTTTTCATAATAGAACCCAGAAGTTGTGGTTTTAGACAAGCTTCCACAAAGGAGCTGTGCACCGACGTCCACAAATACACACAATCTGGGGATTCCTCCACTCTCACCCTTAAATTAGTTCATTTTTAATAATGCCCCACACACTCTTTATGTTTTATATATAGAACACAAATAGCGTGTGGGGCCTGATCTTATTACAAATTTACACCTAATCTTAAACAAACCTGTCCTCAGTTAACACCTTCACTCTAACCCTAGCAGAAAATAAGTTGAGTCATTTTAGGACATTGTAAGCACCTCTGGTCCCCACAAGGTGGGCCACAGAGCAGGCCCTCACAAAAAGAAGAAAACGCTCATTACTGCAGCTGTCCATGGTGCTGAAGCTCAGATTGCAGCTGTGTAAGAGCCACAGCACACAGCAGACCAGAGTGTGAACCAAATGATGAGGACAAAAATGCTGCTGAAGAAAATGGCCATGATTATCATTACAAGGATGATGACAAAGGTGACATTAAAGATTAGAGGGGATGATGATGATGATGACGATGATGATGAACTGCAGGACACAGAACAATAATCAAGAGGAACATGAAGGTTGTGATGAACATTATGATTGAAGATAATATGATTGTGTGCTCTTTATTATTTATGTTTTATCTCTATGCTTAATGTAATGAACTTTTTATGTTTATTTTGTGTGACTTGTATTTCAACATTTTAACTCTATTAAATATTTTTGTGCAATTGAAAGCGGTTGGAGTTTCAGGAGAGAAATGTTGTCCCATTCTGGTCTGATGCTGGATGGCTGCTCAACAGGCCTGGACCTTTGGACTTGCTTTCATGATGTTGGCTGCAGGTCTGGACTGCAGACAGTTCAGTTCAGCAGCTACAGCAGCCAGACTTCACCAGCAACAAGTCTGGCCTACATTAGGAAAGGTTTGTTCTCTAATAACGTTATTTGTGTCTGTTACTGTGTCACTTCATCATCAGAAATTTTTAAATAAAACCCACTGAATCACTTTGATAAATCTTTTGTCTTGTTTTACCTCACATACATTTCTCAAGAGTTGTTGATATGTTGACCTATGGAAATACACAAAGAGGATAATCTGTGATGTAATCCTCACCCTGAACAATAAATTGTGTGGTGACTCTAATTCCAGCCTTTAACACCTTCTTTCAATATTATGAATGTCCTAGGTTGTAAATCAAAACTCTAAAGGTGACTCTTCAAAAAACCTTTATCAACATCAAAAACTAAAAGTGTGTTTCTTTTCTCTTTTAAGGAGCAAGTGATGATATGATACTAACTCTGGGACTGAAACTAGGATATGAAAACTTTCACTAAACCAAATACATACTGCATTTAGAAAGCTCTTATGGAGAAAAACATGTCATCATGAACATTATTCATGACTCCTTTCAAAAACTGGCATTTAAACCTCGACCTAAGTCCTTTATTGAAAAGCTGTCATGTAACGCCCCGTTTTCACTGAGCGGTATGTTACAGGTCAACACAGTCAGTTACACTGTTTTGAGAGTTTCAATTGTAGAGGTGTACCATAAATTGTTACCAAACCGGGCCTCCTCCTGTTGTGGGTCCACTAAAGATGGTAAGCTATGGTTTGGGCAGAGCTACTGGCATCACACAATACAATGCATTGAAGTAGTAGTAAACATTGAAAAATGTCTCCAAACAGCAGCTGGGTCTGGTCGGCCCTGAAGCTTCATCTTTTCCTCTCACAGTTGGTAATGAAGTGACATAAAATGCTCTATATGGAGCAGTGATGAATTACAACTGATATAGAGACATTGCACATGTTTTTTTGGCTTCATGTGTGTTGGTGTCGAGTGAGTATGATGCCATGCTAGAAACCAATGGCAGTCCAACTTGCAGTGGAAACACTTTTCTGAATGGGCTGGACCATTCAGCACCGTACCGAAATCAAAACATCAAAACAGTGTACCCGGCCGTACCGACCTGTACCGTATCCCTCAGTGGAAATGAGACATAATAGTTCACGTCATATCCACTTGCTTGGGGCACTGCATGATATAGATAGAAAACATTTGACCCTTTCAACAGTTAGATTATTAAAATGAAACTAAAGTTGTGTTTGTAGTTGCTTTAACCCCTTGTTAGGTTGTCAAATTAGAAATTACATCTCTAGATTTGATTCAAAACCCTCATACTGTGTAAGAACTACAACTTTCTGAGGCAGCATCATCTAGCTGAAATCAAATCAGTACCATGACTCTTACCCTAATTCCAGAGTCAAGAATTAGGGTTTGGAAAACAAACTTCTTAAGCCAAACTAGTTGTTGCACTACCTATATATGATACAGTATATGTAAGGTAAACATGATGGTTTATCTGAGAAACATAATCTCTTAATAAGAATAAAGCAGTTGTAGTCTGGTACAGCCTCTGGCTTTCCATTTGTCATTAGGTTTGGATATTCACACAATTGCTTTATATTTGGCATAGCCAAATTTACAATTATTCGGTAACTAAATGATGTATAGTGAGAAAAGGTGATAATATGGGTTTAATTAGTCTATTCCAGTAAAATGCTCCATAATTCTGCAGCTTCTGTATCCTACCATTACCACCTAGAGAAGACAATAGTGAGAAGTGAAATGTCCAGATGAGCAGGAAGGAAGAGAGGGAAAGACTGCCACCTCCGTAAGCAAAACATGGATAAGCAGAAACACCTGGATGGTTATGGGACAGCATGTCATAATTTACTTTTTTTTTCACTGCAATTAAAAACAGAGACAAAAAAATATCAAATTAAACATAAGAACGGATGAAAAAAGTTACTGCATTTACCGTTATGTTATGTATGTTAGCCTAATTATTGAATAAAGTGACTGGTAAAAAATACAAATTGACCAGATTTTTATGACCCTGTCAGGCAAAATGACAGACAAAGAAAAATTGTAGTGCGACCTCTGATGGATATTTTGCATAGTTAGTCAGTATTCTAAATCTTCCTGAAAAGGATGGCTGAATGTGCTGACACAGGCACAGTGTTCTCTCCTGTTATTGGAAAATAATGTGAAATCATGAAAGTTGTACACATCTTCTCATAGGATTTACAATGAGAGATTTGCTAGGACTGGGTAATGAGTAAACATTAGGCAGTGACAGGAGGAGAATACCATACACAAAACCTTCAAGCTGGAGCAGGTGGACCGCCAATTACCTGGGAACGACTTCACTTACTCTAGGATGCTTGGAATTACAAGGTAACTGAATGCACCACTATTGCAGCGCAACTGCTGACAGTAATTTATTTCATGACTGCTATGTGCTCTTTACTGGAAACATATAGTCTGCATATATATAGTCTGCAATACGGTGAAGGAAGCATTCAGAGATTCCTCCTGATTTTTTGAATATTTTAATGGTATTGTACGCTGTGTCTACATATTTTGCAACAATATCAGAAGAACTGTGAAAGTTTTAAAGAGCTCTACACTTTGTCTCAGTTTGTGAATTTCTGACTTTTACCCCTGTCCCAACTTTTTAGTTTGCTCAAAATTCAAAGAAATAGTTACCATGAAATGTTGAAATATCTCAGAGTTGATCATGTGATTTCATCAATGCCATTAAACAATTCAGATTTAATTTTTCTTTGTTTTAGAAATGAAGTTGTAGAATAACAAATTAAAACAAAGGAAAAAAATAGGATAATTTTTGTCTTTTCGCAATGATATTAAGGCTATTTTAATCATCAGGTTTGTGTTAAAAACAGAAATGAAGGTTTCTTTTACTGGTTTAATGTTTGATAACTTCAATATCTGTCTTATTTCATATAACCGTGGATAGGGCCATTCAATTCATGTTGAGGGTGGCAATATAAAAGATGATCATGATGAAGAGAACAAAATATCCTCCCCTCCTGGCCACAGGTGTTAGTTACCCTCCTCTTCTCTCTGACAGTTTTAAATTTCCATCTGACCTCTGACTGCTTTCTGTTTGACTTCCTGTCCATGCTTTTCTTCCTCCACATTTATCATAGGTTTGATATTAAATTCCCCACTGTGGTTTTATATTCCTTTCCATCAAATCCATTTAGAGCCAACACTTAATATGAGTCCCTCTTCCATTTTTAATGTGATCAAATCTGAACAAAGCTGAGCTCAGGCGAAGAACTCTGGTTTCAGGTTAAGAAACTGGACACTGACGGTTGAAAATTCATCATTTGTGCAGTGACAGTTAAACCCCTTCGCTTTTACCCTGCATTCTGATGTAAGGGAAGAAGAAATGGAGGAAAAAAAAAAGAAAGAAAAAACAAAAAAAAACAAACAAAAAAACAAACAAAAAAAC
>JBBBVT010000007.1:4079368-4093360 GCA_037177035.1 Craterocephalus eyresii
ATAGTAGTTCTCAAATAAGCCCTACACAAATAGCACGATCTAACAAGTTCAGTCGTAGTTCATAGTAGAAAAGGATATTCATTCTAAGGTAAATAAAAATAGTCTCACTGTTTTATAAAAACTAGTTGTATACATATTAGAAATCAGAAATGGCTCTATAGCGAAGCAATTCTCTGACCCTGGCTGGTACGACAAATCGGCAACAAAAAACGATTCTCATCAATCTGTCGTGTGGAATATTCATGCACATCCCTGAAAAATGTCAACTTTCTATACAATATTTCGGGTGTTTTTCATATAATTATATTTCTAAGGGTAGTAAGTGCCTCCAAATTCTCCCCAAGAGCTTCACAGTCCTTATTCCATATCCTTCGTCATTTCGTCCATCCTTACCTAAAGTAACTCCTGATGCGCCTTTCTTTTCGTAGCCTCACAGATTTAACAGAAGACACAGACACTGTTAGTGATGCTCTCTGGGACTAGCCAGTTCTGACTCTCTCAACAGAGGGAGTGACAACAGGGAGAACCAATCACATAGCAAAAGTCCTGGTATGCAAGATCAGAGCAAAGAAAATAATCAGGACAACTCGCGCCTTGCTGGACATTGATAGGGACAGTCCCTACTGTCTGTACCCAGTTCTACACCTATGCCGCTGAACTCAGAGTTATTGTATTTAGGGGAATGAAAAATTAATGGAGAACTCATTAAGTAGCTTCTGGCTTTTGAAGCAGATACATGAGATGTTTGATGTAAAGCCTTGTGAATAGAGCTCAGACAATCAAGACTAATTTAAGAAAATTAATTGAGAAACTCCCAGTGTTGGAGCTGAGGAACCTGAAGTGGCAGAAGATGCCTGAAGTCCTACAAACAGAGGCAAATTCATGCAGCACATAGTCAGACAGGGACAACATTCACACAAAGAAGATACGAAAGGCAGCTGAGTCTCCCAGGAGACATACATCCACACTTGTGCTCAGTATCTGGGGGAAACATGTCAGCGGTCTGCAAGGCACATCCAGTCCTGCACGATACAGAGTAACAGGTACCAGAATGTCGGCATACTGTGGGTCCTCAGCTTGGCTTAGCCCAGAGTCCCCCTCAGCAGCTTCATGAATAATTAAAGAGCTGGTGAGCGCTTCATGTCAGGGTTTTTTCCGCGTATCTGCCCTGATCCAGAATCCTGAATGAGGATTCATCTGCGTAGTTAAATGAAGTTTGAACAGTCTGGGACGTTTAGAGGAGGAGATGTTAATGCTTGTTCCTGTACGCTGTTGAAAAAAGTAAGGATGCTGTCAGGAGCCTCTCTTTCTGCCTAATCTTCTGACTATAAAACCTTTATGAGCTGCACAGAAACCTGCCTGGCAGCTCCGTCTGGTGACAGTGAGGTCTGCCGCGCTGTGTGGAATACCAAGAAGTTAAAAGAGGATGTCTTTCACTTCCTTTCTTTCTACAGGAAAAAAATACCTCAACTGCTCGGAAAACATGACTTCCTGTATCACCGGGCGTGACAGACATGACAGGCGGAGCAGTTTAGCTGACACTCACCCATCCTCCCTGTCATGTTCAGAGCAGGAGGAGGTCAGGCGTCATGACAACCGCCTGGACGGGACGGGCTGCTGAGCCTGACGAGTCACCTTCCATCCACCTCGCTAAACTACCAACTTCCTTCCATTACATGCTGCTGACGCCACCGCCCCTTCACCCCGGTGCAGGCTGCAGACGTCACCATTGAGACGTGCAGACAGCCGCTGTCAGGGAGGAAGAGGAGGGGTAGAGTGGAGGTCAACGCATGAAGGGAGACAGAGTCAATTAAAACTAATAGGAAACAAGAGTGTGCTCAGGGTCAGGCGGTGGGAGCGATTGTGCTCTCGGATCTGTTGTGAGGAGCAATTAGAGCTTCAGAGCAACAGATATTTTGTCACTTTCTGTTTGAGAGCTACGTTGTTTTAGGTTCAGGGCCGGACTCAAGTTAAAGACAGAGGTTTTTAACCCTTTAAAATCCAGCTGTCCCCCTCTTTTTCTCTCTTAAGTAGTTTTACTGTCATTGGGCAAATGGCCCTATTTGATCACTTTATAGAATGTGCAAAATGCCCTCTCATGCTGCTCCATATCATAGCACCACATGGAGTTCTCCTCGCCACCCGTTAACCATCAGCCTACGTTCCAGATATTTCACTGAGATTTGCTTTCAATATTGTCTAAGAATAAATGTTTAGTACTGACCACTTACAACTGTAGGGCTGCCAAAAAAGAGAAGAGTAACCAGGTTTAAATACTTGTTAGTCCCAGGTTTGATCCTCTTTTCTTTCTTTCACACCTGCCTTTTTCCTTGGTTTCATAGATTGAACAAGGTGATGGAAACATTCCTCAGAGTTTTCGCTCTATATCAGCATGACAACATCAAACAGCTGCTGCACATCCATGATGAGAATATCCCGTTCCACCACATACCAAAGGTGGAATATTGGACTGAGATGTGGTGATGTTGAGGCCGTTGGAGTCCAGTGAACTCATCATCATGTTGGAGATGATGTGAGCTTTGTGACATGGAGCATCATCTTGATGGAACCAGAAGATGCTCCACTGTGCTCAGAAAGGGATGGACATGGTAAGCAGCAATACTCAGTTATGCTGTGCTGTTTAAACCAGGCCATGCATCCTCCCACTGTTACACAACCAGCACCCTAAAGCATTGATCCAAGGTAGGATGGATGCCCTCATTATGTTTTCACCTAATTTACTGTTGTCCAGTTCTGGTGAGTCTGTGTGAACTGTAGCTTCAGTTTCCTGTTCTTAGCTGACAGGAGGGGCCCCTGGTGTGGTTTTATGCTGCTGGAGCCCATCTGCTTCAAGGCTAGACGTGTTTTGTGTTAAGAGATGATATTCTGCATACCTTGGTTGTAATCAGTACCTATTTAGCCTCCTGTTGCCTTTCTATCATCTCCAACCAGTCTGCCCATTCTCCTCTGACCTCTGACATCCAAAATACATTTTGGTGCAGATAACTGTGGCTCACTGGATATTTTCTCTTCTGATCATTCTCTGCAAACCCTAGAGATGGTGGTGTGTGAAAATCTGAGTAAACTGCCAACAACCATGCCATTTTCAGCGCAACTTAAATCCTCTTTCATCCTCATTCAGCTTCATGTTCAGATTTACTCCGTCTGGTAATCTGGTGGTCCATGAAACTAGTTTATACGAGACATGTTCTCCTGCAGGAAGAGGATGGTAAACTGTGGCCATAAAGGGATCCCCATGGTCAGCAGAAACACTCAGACGAGACGGCCCATTCATACTCGATTTGGCTTCAATGTTATCGATTGTGTTGCACCAACTGCAGCATCAGCAAAGGGTCGAGCTCAGAACGGACATCATCTGTTCAGGCTTTGATGAGTCTGTTCTCCCATAGCCTCAGATTTCTGTTCTTCAAACCTACTTTAAAGTTGGAAGAACTGAGTCAGAGATGCAGAAAGATGGAAAGAATAGAAGAGCGGTGAAGGAGCTTAGCCATGGTGTCAGTCTCTTCATTTGTTTAGTAGTTTTGGTCTGTTTCCTCCTCTCAGTGCAAGTCCTTCTCCATATTTATAGAGCCAGTTGCACAGAGGACTCAAGATGGACAAGGATCTTCTGGAGGGATTCTACCTCTTAAATGGTTTGGAAGCAGCTGGGAAGATAATGGTCTCTGTTTCTACTTTGTTTTTGACTCCTGGAAGCCAAGAAACACAACCAACAAAAAGTTAAAAGGCGTAGCATCTGAAAACATAAAAACATGTTTGTCTCATATGTTTGGGGATAAACATGTAAGTGATATTATTTTAGCGTGAAAAGATATTTCACATTTTTACTTTTCATTCTCCACAATAATATCATTTAGAAGAAGTTCTCTGCACTGTTTTGTTTATTTATAACTCCATCTCACATCACCAGACATTAACTAGCAGATCTAAAAGTAAATGAATTATTCATCATTTACAATGTGACATAACTTTTTTATGACTATCATAAGACGTCTGAAAACCGTTTTATTTGTATTCTTGCACAATATCTCTCTTTTAAAAAAGAAAAAAAAAACACCATTTGCTTTTTACTCTTTCCTGCCTTGACAAACCACACTCATCCTTTGAGAGTTAGTGGAGGGGGGTGGGGGGATGGGGGGGGTATTCGGATTTGACTGGAGGCTGATAGAATGGGGGGGAAAGATAGTTATAATCAGGATTTACATTTCAAATACATTCTCAGAGAATCTTGGGCCGATTGGAAAACAGATCATGTTCTGAGTCAGAGATGAATCTTTAAATCAGCTGCAGAGAAAGCCCGAACCAAAGAAGCCAACAGAGCGTAAACTGTGCAGCCAGATTCCATATATGCATTTATTCAGTCAATCGCTGTTGTGTTTTTACAGCAACATACAAAAACATCTCACACAGTCGCATTAAACCAGTTCAGCTTCATGAATCTGGTTCTTCTTATTTAAACATCATGGACTCAGGTTGGAGCTGCATCTGATTATATTCAGAGATTCTCAAAATGAAACAGCTGAAAGTCTGCTGGTGAGTGTGTGTTATTGTCATCATCCATCCTCCATCCATTCTCTTTGATTCCTCATTCCTTCTTCTTCCTCCACCCATCCTCATGATTCACCCATCATGCATCATCCTCCATTATCAACCCAACTATCCATCCTTGTCTATCCTCTATCAATCCTCCTGATTCACTCAACAGCTCAACCGATATTGGAAATTTGAAACCGATACTGATATTTGGGATGTAAAAATGTGATATATCGACCGATTATTGTAGAATTTTCCTTCTATACAAACACACAAAATGTTTGACATGTTACGCGTGCCAATGTCCAGTGTTTCCGGTCTTGCAATTAATGCTCACATTTTCTCTTTCTGTGATTGGCTGCAGGCACCCCCGTGGGAGTATAAATACCAGCAACGGGCAGAGTACGACGGGGGCCGCCGCCGACCACAGCAGTTTCAATCCGTTTGAGTTGGGAGCCTCCGGTAGTCCAGTTTTCGGGCTTTGGTTGCTTTTTATTCATGTTGCTGGTTTTAAATGGTTTTGGGAGCAGACTGGATCCTACGGCCTATTGCATGGCTGGTCCAGTCTTGCTCCCTTCTTTTGTTTATTTCGGTGGGGGCTCCCTCCTCGTTTTGTTTCTTTGGTTTTGTTTAATAAATTATATTTAAACGTTTCTGCTTGGCGGTGGTCTCTCACATATTTTATGGTTCCTTTATTTTCGAGCCATTGTTCTTTTAGGGACCGTAACAAAATATTCAACCGATATTGGAAATTTGAAACCGATACTGATATTTGGGATGTAAAAATGTGATATATCGACCGATTTTTGTAGGATTTTCCTTCTATACAAACACACAAAATGTTTGACATGTTTAGAATGTACACTGTTGCACCCACAGTACTACCAGGCGTATTACTATTAGTAATACTACTACTACTAACAATAATAATAATAATGATAATATAATAATACAAGGTCACATAATGTAAAGTAAGTTAGACAAACACATAATTCAATACTAACATCAGTACAGGCATTAACCTGCTTAAATTAGACATGCATTATACTAACAGCAAAATCACACCTGTTTATTTATATCAAAACAATTTATTTGATTATTTTTTTAAACGATTATCTATCAATACATAAATCTGTTGCATCAACTAATTTCATTGTGTGAAATCATAAAATGACAATAAATGTTTCTGATATTAACTTGTTTATCCTTTTACAAAAACTTCAACCAACCCCCATCCATGTTCTATCCAGAAATGATAAAAAATGTTATTCTTCGTCATTTTGAACACACATTTGCTACCTTCTTAAACCTGTCAGTTAACTTGTCCCCTAACTGAATAACATAGTTCATAATATATACAATAACTGAATGAATGAGTGTATGCGACGCAACATCTCAATTTATTTTTTCCATGCAAAAAATGAACGTTCCCTGTTGCTTGTTTGTCTTCTTAGCCTTAGCTATCAGCTTTCACCCTCAATAAGCTGCCAGTCCATCACTTCCTCTGCAGCCCCTCACATCTGCTAGGACTGGGCTGTGCTGTATTTGTGTTTGGTTTGTGTTTTGCTCTCTGGAAACTCACCTTTGGTTTACTTAGACTATCCATAGGGGAGTGGCTGGACAGCAGAACATCATGGAGGCACAGCTGAGAGCTAGCACAGTGAGCAGAATTGTATGTTTAATAACGTTACTGACGTAATATCATATTAAATGTCTTTTTTATGAATATTTGGGCTCCGACGAGAATTATTTGGGGATGATTGTTCTTATTGTTATTAAAACAATGGAATTAGATTGCAAAACCAAACTTAACACAACCAGAACTAACAATGCAGTGTCAGTCTGAGGTCTGCCTTTGTTTTAATTTGTTTGGCCGATAATCGGTTCAGGTCTAATTCCCTCACCCTCCATCATCATTCCTTCCATCCTCCATCTTCTCAACAATCTACCACCCCCCATCATCCTCCATCATCCATCCACCCATCCATCCATCCATCCATCCATCCATCCATCTATCCATCCATCCATCCATCCATCTATCCATCCATCCATCCATCCATCCATCCATCCATCCATCAATCCTCAAAATCGGACCACAGGCTGATCTGGGGACAAGACCTCACTCTTACTTCATAATAATAGTCACAGAAAACCACTTCTAATATTTGTTTCCGTCTTCATTCTTCTTCTACGGTTTTTCTCTTCCTATTTATCTTCTTCTTCCCTGGTTTGTTTCTGCTCCACTATTTTCAACTCTGACACCGCGGTTTCCGGCGCTATTACTCTGTCTTCTGCGTCGAATGACAGATGTGCAAGGAGCCTGAAAATGCACTAAATACGCATTTAATCGACGCATAAGAGGGACCAAAACTTTCTGTATGTCTGCGTATCCGTCATCTGCTCGAGCATAAATGGGCCTTTAGACTGACAGTGATGACAGTCTGTTAGCACAAAATTACATCAGGAGTTCTGAGTTTCTGTTTACCTAATTTCTGTTCATCTAATTTATTTCTTGATTCTCCCACTTGCAATGTTTCTTTTGCACCTTGCTGTAATCATTTAAATGGTTTATGTAAAGCACATTGACTTTTCGGTAAAATGCACTAAATGTGCCTTGCTTTGCCATACAGATATGAAACAGAGTTGATGCCAGCAACTGTTTTAGCATCATTCAGCATCATCAGTCAAACCCCTTCATTTTACAAGGAAAGCTTAGAGAAATCTCTCATACAGCCCAATAACATGAGTGGCCTTCTGGAGGTAGGAAGTTAAATCTCCGAAATCATCTGCTGTGCGGTAAAATAAGATGCCCTACGTGATATTCGGAGCTTCTTTGTCAGACTTTATTGACTTTCATTCATCTTAGAGGAGCCTCTCTTCACTTCTTTTCTCCTGTGAAACTGTTGTGTGTGGGGGGTAAAGAGCCAGCCACCATGCCAACACAATGCCCTCCTCTGTTAAAACCAACTTGGGATAATGATGGAGGTGCTCTGGAGCGGCTCATTGATCAAGAGGAAGGAAGGCTTATAATGGCTGCTATGGCAACTGACAGGGGAGAACATCAGGGCAGACACAGATGTGCTTGTGGTTCTCTGTTTGCCCACCGCTGTTAGGGAACAAAAGAAGACGGACACGGCGTCCAACATCATTTCTCCACTGACTCAATCCAATGCAGCCATTCATAATTTCATCTAATAATTCATGGACCCAATGAATTGTGTGTATGATCCACAATGTTGGACTCTGGTTTACTGATCTTTCCTATCTTCGAGTTCACATGGATTTACACACAATCAACCACAAAGCTGGTTTTAATGTGGGGTTAGTTTGCTTTAATGGGGTTTCTTTTCCATCCTTTTATATAAACAGACACAAAATCTTTGCCTGACCTGCAGTCTGTTCATCAACATTTTTATAGGTCAAAACTGAACAGCTGCAGTCTGACATGCTGGGCTGGACGTTTGCAGCTGATGAGAACAGATTGTTTTCTGACATTACTGAAATGATCTTTATCTGAACTCAGAGCGTAGACTCACAAAAAAAATGCATTGGGTGCATTTGTTTACATCTCCAAAAGCCTGAAATGTCACAATCTGTTGTTCAAAATAGTGAGCTGGCAACATGAAGGCGTGTTTAGTGAACACTAAAATGAGTGAAAGAAGAAAACTCTGTTGGTTCTGTTCTTCCTGTTTATGATATGGCAAAATCAGCACGGGTGGCCTTAGATACTGTCCAAATGGGACGCAAACCGAGAGAAAAGTTTGTCAGAATATCAGCGTACATGTGGACACGGCTGTAATGTTTCCTGTGAGGAGCAGAATAAGCACAGTGTTACTTGGTTTCTACATCTATCGTTTTTTTTTATATCTAATCATTCATAACAGTTCATTTTGATGACTTTAAAGCATGAAATGGGGTTGTGCTTTGAAAATAGATTGCTCCAGCTACATTTTCTGTGTAACTTTTCTATGGTGGCATCTGTTGCAGATTTTCTGTTATGTTCCACCTCAAAACACTTCAAGACTTAAGGTGACTGACCGATGGAAGGATGGAGGGATGGAGGGATGGAGGGATGTATGGCCGAGATTCACCCTGATTAGCTTAGAAAATCAGGGCAGGCCCTGAAAACCCCTGGAGTACAATAAATACATAGAACATTTTTCTTTCCACATCCGTCGACCACACTGACCTCCACTGTTATTTATTGAATAACCAACTCACTGCAGTGACAGTGAACACTGGCAGGTTTCCAATATGGACAAATCTCCTGTGGATAAGACGCAGTTATACCCATTTTTCTCACTCTGCCTGGCCGGATCTCTCAGAAAGGAAAATAAACAAAACGTATTAGCGTCTTATTATGAGGTGATGGGTTCTTATGAATTGAGAAACTAAGAATCTCCTCCTTTAATCACTTTTTTGATGTAACAACCCTGGTAAAATCTACTAGACATGCTTATTTAACATGGTGATGATGTGAAAGGGATGAAAAAAAAATCTAGTCTAATCTTGTCTACTCTAAAATGAAAAACACAAGTTTTAAGGTCTGAAAGTTATAGACAGTTGCTTTGATTCAGCACATTAGCCAGTTCTGATATTTTGCAGGAGAAAGGAAAAGTAAATTAGTCTCCTAACACTGCGGGGTAGATGTGATATAGCTGATGGTGTAGTGGGTGGTGGAGATGTCCTGGGCCCTGCTAAGTCTTCCACATCTGCATTTGATTCATCTGAGATAAAATATTTTCCACACCATCCTCATGTGTGTTTTCGGACTGACCATCAAAGTAAATGACAAATGGGAATATACCTGAGTATGTGACACCACATAAGATCAAGGCACCAGCATGTGAACTTAGAGCAAATCAACCTTAAAGGTGGGACTTCTGAGCAGATAACGTAATAAAGAAGTAATGATCCTTAAGACAATCAGACTGTCAGACCACTGTCACCTTGTGCTCTGAGCTTTGAATATCAAAAGCAGTGTGACCTGCGCTCTAATGCTCACCGTTGGCACCATTTTTTTCCCTGATCGTCGTCACCGCCGCTGACTTCTAAATGGCTCTGATCTGAGAGCTGACTGCAACTCCGTCTGTCATCCTGAAGAATAAAGAGGAAGGCGAAGAAGTATTGCTCCCAGTTCTCTTACAGGTCGTGAAGACTGTTCACCTTTTGAGCTTAACGCAACCTGAGAGCAGTGATCGTTCTTCCTTTCTCGCTTCCTTTTCATTCCTTCCTCCCTTAGTCTGACTAACCTTCGAGCTGATAATGGCTTCACCCATCAAGAATTCATTCCTTGTTCTATAACTTTCTTCCTGAATGCAAATATACTTTGTCACATCTTTTTGACCCCACCCCTTCCTCCGTCTCTCACATCTCCTTTTTTTTATCCTGCAGAAGCGTAGCAGAGGATTAGCAGCCACGTGTGACTGATGGGGAGAAGATACGCCATCAGAATAAGTTAGAAGACAAAGATCTCTCTCTTCCTCTCTCTTGATTTCTTTGTGCATGAAAGAGAGAAATGGACGGGGGAAATGCTCACGCTCTCTGAAGTGTCATCCTCTTTGCTCATCTTATGAAACAGGAATAAGTGGCTGGTTGAAGTGGAAAGAGACTTTGTTGGGGTGAATCTAATCCATAGCATGTTTCAGTGGATGAATGTGACGCTACATCACCTGCACTGCAGCCCGGGGCCCTCATTACTGTCACAATCTGACTCACTGTGTGTGTGCCTGTGTGTGTGTGTGTATGGGGAGGGGGTTTTACCAATGTGTGGAAATATAATGGTGAAAAAATACTTAACACCTGAGCTGTGCAGCATACTGTATGTTTTCACTTTAATTCAGCAGATTGGAGAAAATGTCAATAAACCTGAGACAGAAATGTGTTGCTACAGGTGTGATGTGGGCAGACAGCCGTGCACGGCCATTTCTGATTGAATGTCAGCACACTAATGGGAGACCTGCCGCCACATGACCTCACTTTGAGGTAATACAGTCACACAAAGACAAAATCTAACCTCCTTTTCATTCAAAGTTTTCACATATCAGTACATTATGATTATATTCTCATATAAAAAAAAACTCAATGATTCTATAAATGTAACCAAACATTTTCCAGTGCTTTTGTATCTCATCAGGTGTTAAATGCAACTATTTTATGTTTAATAGCACAGTTTTGACCATTTCAGCCTTCTTAAATGTATGATTAAAAGAAAAGGTTTTGGTGATCCCCACATACACATATATGATGTGAAGTTTCCAACTTCAAAACTGACTTACTGTACAGTGATAAATCATTATAAACATGAGTTCAGCTCTTTTCCAGTTCGATGTATGGATGAAATGTCTCGGATTAATCTGACAAGACTGCTTGTTAGTCTTGTCCTGTCTTATCTTTAGAAATGTTTTTATGTTACCATATTCCAAACTGTAACTGGACTTGTCCTTTAAAGATTAATTTTGACACCATTTTCCATGTCAGGGATTTGAAGGGTACCACAGTGAACGTGAACAGGTTGAAGAAAGCCCTCTGAAGATGAGTTTAACTGACCTTTGGCTCTTCCTAGCCATCACTTCAAGCTGACAGCAATTTTTTTTTCTCTGAGGGTGGATTTCATTCTATAGTTTTCTTTAAAAATATAAATCAATAGGACCTCATGGCTCAGAAAAGCCAAGTCTCCCATGGCTGTTGCCCCACCAGCCATAAGCGGATGAAATGGTCAGTAACTGGGTTCTAGCGACTGAAATGCTGACAAAGGCTCCACCCCTGGAGAAATCAGTGGCTGGAAGCAACCCCCTGTAATTACTGGCTGCTCTGCTGGGTGCTGATTGATGCTTCTTGATGAAGTGGGTCAGTGATTGAAGTGTAAGGACGCTCTGGGAAAATCTATAAGAGGTATTTAACTGCTGCTGGACAGGAGCGCGACGATTGGTCATCTTCCATTTTGCTGGTTTATCAGGCAGCAGTTTGGCTTCATCATGCAGCAGGGAAATGATCATTCTGGCTCATCAATCAGATTGATCAATCATCCAACAGAATTGCAAACAGGCTTCCTCATATGCTGTGATCTCTCACATACTCCCGCCCTCTGATGACCAGAATTCATTCACCACTGTTAACACCAGAGAGCTGCTGCTTTTAGTCTTTCGCATCTCCCGAGCATTGCACAGGTAAGTGCAGCTTTACAAAGAAAGGTTATAGCTACTTTTACATAAAGCTATGGGTGAAAACGACCAAGAAAGTTGTAATTATCTTCCTGTTGTCAGCAGGTCCATTAGCTCAAAGAAAATGTGAAAGAAAAATGTTGATAATGGTAATGCTTCATTTTGGTCTTTGCTCTCTGTCAGAGACCTGTCAGTGCACACAGACAGCCTATTCAGTTCTTTTTTTCCCTGCCATTGTATGAATAAATGTCTGTAACACAAGTAATGTTCACATCATTCACCCTTAGAGGATGAAATATCGACAGCTATTGTAAAATGTAAGAGGTTGTTGGGTAGAACCAGCACTGTATGTGCTGGGTTAAAGTGGACACATAAAGGTAATCACTTTTTCTGATTTTGGGAGCATGTTGTTGAGTTTCTGATATGAGTCTAATCTATAAACCAACAAGTTCAATAAACAATGAGCGAGTTATAAGGCTAGGAAACGACAAGACTAGGTTTGGCTATTGGAGCCGGTGGTGAGCAATTAATGAGCCACAATAAAGTTACAGTTGATAGCAATACCATATTTTACAGTGATGACATTTACAATTTACATAACACACATACAAACAAAAACCCCAAAACATTTACAACTTCAGTATTACGGTACCCCAATAACCAGGATACTGGATAAATTGAAGTTCAATTTCCTAGTTGCACATCATGCTGTCCAATTGGCAGGTCGATTCCAAAGCCCAACGTAAAACCCACAATTGTAGGTAAGTCCATGTGTTTCAATGTCCTTTAAATATTTTAAAGAGTGGAAATTATGTGTATGTCATAAGGTGAAAAAGCAGGTGCTGCCAGAAACTGCACTGTGTCCCATTAGCTTGGTTTTAGCATGGTTTTAGTGGGGTTTTTATCAGTTTTTATTGCATGTTTTTAACTTGTTTTTATTCCAAGCTAGTGGGAGTTTTATTGAACTGATTGGCAGCACCTGTGGAAGGACTCCTCTCCTGCTAATTAAGGACGCTATTTGAGCCGGTGTGCAGGCAGCAGGAGGGAGGAAGGAACTAGGAAGGCACTGACAGAACCACGGCAGCCGGGGGCGAGCAGCGGTGCGGGAGGGCAGCAGACCTCCCGACAGACCCCCGGCTGGCCGGCTAACCCCCGCAGCGACGGCAGTGACGGCAGTGACGGCAGTGACGGTAGGATGACGACATGGACGAGGAGGATGATGTTGACGCCACCACAGGATGGCTGCGAGCGGCGGCGGTGCGGAGGACGGAAGGCGGCCAGGAATGGGTAGCGACCCATGGGGAACGGCCTATGGCCCGAGGCCGCCGCTGGAGGTGCGGCCGACCGGCCCCGGGAGGAAGAAGGCTGCTGGAGAGGAGACCGCCAGTACCCCCCAACAGCCTTTCACAATTGCCCTCCTTTTTTTACCAGACATTTTAGGACTTGTAGTTGTTTTAGGGTTCTTATTATTTTTATGATTTTTAAGCTTTTTAATAAAGCTTTTAACAGACTTTTAATACTGCCCTCCTGTCTCCATCCTTCCAGCAGCGCCCGGTATCAGATTTTAGCGGACCCTCTTCTCAGCCCGCGACATGTACATGTGGCGTCATTGTTCATTGTGAGTTCATTGTGAGGTCCGACACTGTGGCAGCCTCCTACCAGCCGGGACTGTGGTTAATGTTGCTCCAGACGTCATGGGCTCCCATTCAGGCTTCTTAGCCCACCATCACTTCCAACCGGAGACACATAGCCAGTTCCTCAGATCAATCGGACACGACAATGACAATGAACTCCCCGCGGCCCGGCAATTGCGTCTCTCCACAGCTGTCGGCGGTGTTCCACACCTCTGAATGCGGAAGACGCTCCTGCAACTTCAGTGCTCACTCCGCCTACCCATCCATCCATCCATCCATTTTCTGAACCGCTTAATCCATTTGGGTCGCGGGTGTGCCGGAGCCTATCCCAGCTATCAACGGGCTAGAGGCGGTGTACACCCTGGACAGGTCGCCAGTCTGTCGCAGACTCCGCCAACCCCATTGGCTGAATTAAGTCATGACTGAACAAGCACACGTAAAATAGACAGTGCGGCCAAAACTAAGCAATATCAAACTGGGCTACAACTGCATTATAATGTCACGGGCCGAGGAGGTCCGCTAAAAAACTGATACTGGGAGCTGCTGGAAGGATGGAGACAGGAGGGCAGTATTAAAATCAAAATAAAAGCTTCAATAAAAACTAAAACGAATAAAATAATAAAAAGCCCGAAAATAACTAAAAG
>JBBBVT010000007.1:4124535-4134840 GCA_037177035.1 Craterocephalus eyresii
AGTCACCATATTAGGACGTTTTTTTTGTAAATAAGATGTATCGCAATATTTGACCTCAGTATTTGAAAAATCCTGGTTACGGCCCTGTGTGGATGCATGATTTTATGTACTGGGTGGTTTTAATGTTACGACTGAAGTACACATTGTCATGATTGGTTCCTCCTTTACTCGTTGGCGTCCTCTGCTGCCCTTCCTGATCCTGCCTCCTGAACCAACCCCGAATCCAGAACTCCAGCCGCCTGAACCATTCCTGATCCAGAGACTCTTCCTGCACATTTCAGACTCTGGATATTGAATATACTGTTGAACTTGCATCACAGCATTTTGGGTCCTCCTTCCGTAGAGTCATGACATACATCATCATCAAGGAATCAAGTTCGGCTTCTGTGTCAAAGCAGGTGTTCATGCAAGTTGATGAAGATGAAGAAACCAATGTTTCAGTAAAGGAAATAGGAAAAAAAGTTCTTAGGGAGACTCTTCTGATCCATTTCCCTTACACCCCTATAGCTCATCTCCTTGCGCTGTCCTTGCTCCTGCATCAACTCTGCTTTTTAATGCTTCCTTTAGATATGAAAACAACCTAAACGCATGCTTCTGTCTTTTCCTTTCCTGCTGTCTCCCTTCTTCTTCTTCCCCCTCGTCCAGCATCTCCTTCTCTCGGTGGCAGAAAAGGAGGAATGGGTGATGATGATAGTGTAAAAGGTGAAAGAGGACAGACAAACTGACACACTGACGGTCATCACCCATTAGACTGCAGCTCTGTCTTCGTCCCACAGATCAATGGGCAGTGTGATGAAGGCAAACTGCTGCTTCAATGTGACGCAGCAAGAAGAGGAACGAAAGGTAACAAGCAGCCAATTGAGGTCCTGCTCATGGAGTCGATAAGGGAGCTGCTGAACTGGTTATTAATGTGAGCTCCCTGTGGTCTGATCAGACTGATAAACGGATCAATAAAACACTCTGAGAGTTGATGAACCTCAGTGGCTTCTAATGAAACTCACTGATTGGGTTCCACACAAATACATATGCATTAATAAAAAGTGTGTCTAAGTGGAAAAATGTACTTTCCATCTCCTGATGCTTCTAATGAAAAGAATATAAATGCAAAATGTTACATTAAGAAAAAAATCAATCCGATCCTGGCTGGCAGTTTACACAGAATTCTATTTACTTCACTTGTCAATGAACTTTTTATAAGAAAACTGCCAAAACCACAGTGGAAAAAATAAGGATTGAGAAGTTCAAAGTTGCAAAGAGAAGTTATAAATACGGCATGTAGTTTGCAAATTATTTAACATTGTCCTGAAAAATGTTGTCTGGTGTTTAAAAACCAACATTAAGTACTTAATGTGCGATTCCTCAACATCCTTGAGGTCTAACAACTTATTAATTTTTACAGTTCTGCATCAGAAGTTAAGATGAAACTGGAAGAACATCCTGCCAAAATAATTCACATTTATCTTTGTCTCTAAATGAGACTGTGGAGTCTTGATGTGCTCATCTGGCAGAAGAGCAGGACATTAAAGCCTAAGAGGAGAATTCCTCATGTTGTGTCTTCTATGAACCCTCCAGCAGCATCTGAGTTTCTCTTCCCTAAACCGTTCCTGTGGGGATGCAGCAGCCGTCAAACTGGAAGGCCATAAAACCTGGGAAAGGACATTTCTGTAATTCACTGGAACCTTATGATTCCCAGCTGAATCAGAGAAAGTGTGGTTTAAGTGCTGTGGCTGCTGAGGTGTCTTCACCTCCTTGATTTATAGTTATTCATTTATTACGTTTGTCTTTAAATTTTTATCCAGTATAAGAGGATGTTTAACGGTGAAAACAGCAAAGCTGAAACAGAGAGTAACTGTGTAGCAATGACAACCATCTCTATGAGTCAGGAACAGCTGAATCCCCGTCATGCAATGAATAACTTACTGGTTACAGAAAACTGTCAAAGGTCGCATTTTGATGTGTGTCTGTGTCTAGCTGTGTTTCTCAGTCCTGGTCTTCAGGACCAACCGCCCAGGCTGAAATTCACAGCTTGTTAAAAAACTTGCAAAGAACTTGATGACACTGTGTAAAAGAGGTTCAGTCATTTTACTGGAAACATCTAAAACATACAGGGCATCGGAGGACCAGGATTGAGAAACATAAGCATGTGGGAGAATTTTGGCATCATGTCCAAAAGACGAACATTCAGATGTAATCACTGCCAAACAGACAAACATTGAGGTGGTGGTGTCAAAAGCTTCATTCCAACTCAGACGGCAAATTAAATCACAAACTCTTTCACTGATTGTGGTTCATATTTGATCTTAGAAAAATGCTTTTTAGCTATGTTTTGCACTAGTTGAGACATCGGAAAATGCAGGAAGATGGTTTAATGATCAACTAAAGAACACAGGGTTAGAGAACTAATCATGACACCGGCTTAACACCGACCACCAACAGATGATGTGACAAAGAGAAACTGAAACCTAAGAGCATGAATACACTGAGGACAACAGGACACAGATGAAAGGAGTAAAGGCCAGTTTCCACCTGGCGCGTGTCCGACACATTCTGGCTGCACCGCTGTTTCATTCTGACCTCCGCGGCACACCAATTCACACCAGGAGAGTGTCAGATGTGCAGTTCTCTACTGGATCGGTGAGATGACGAATTCTCAGGAAAGGTGCAAGATCACATGTGATGAGCGCTTTAGGTGATAACAACCATGAATAAAAAGGTTCATTTCCTGGGCTTTTGCATCCATCCTTATGATTTTTGTGCTACTACCATCAGTAAGTATATTTCAATAAAGTGATTTTGCCCACTGGTGTAATTGTGTTTCTTGTTGTCATTAATTACTTTGTTGCAACTTACATGATGTTCTTCTGCTGTTGTGTTTCCTGTCTGCTCCTTATAAATTGTTGAGGTTGATAGAATGAAGTCCATTTTCCAGCGAATAGGGCGTTTTCCACTTCTCCGTCGAGCGGTTTTTACGCGCGGAGAATTCATTCAAACTGATAGCAGGAGCTGCTACTGGCTGAAAACAAGTGATGACAGCTTACTGAAATCAGCTCTGATAAACAAAAACTTGCTGTTTTAATTAATGAAGATCACAACAAGAACAGGAAGCTTCTATGTTGTGTTTGATCGGCTTGTCAGATTATTTATGCTCATAGTATTTATTGATTATTATTATTATGTTTCTTGTCAGATTATGAGGAGAGGAGGATGGCGAACCACCGGGACACGTAGCTACGTTAGCTAGCTTAGTGACCGGCATCGTTCTTTAGCAAACAACTCTCTTTAAAGTTGTCAGCATGGGATGGAGCTCGTAGCGGACTTACCAGAGGCAGACGGAGGCTCTGCTAGTGAAACGATCGCCTGTAGTTTGTATCCTGGAGCGATATGCGGCACCAGTCCTCCCCAGCAGATCATCAAACTGGGATCAGGTGAGCCTAAAGCATCCCTGGAAGTGCCGGTCATCCAGCCGCAACTCCTGGATTAGTATGAAATTCACCGAGCTCCGAGCGTGTCGAGAGGAAGATCCGGTGGACCCAAACACACTGACGTCTTCGGTTTACCAACTTCAAAAGCAGGTACAACTAAGCAACTCTCTGGTAGTTCTCATTACCTGTTGCTTCCGTGGCTGCTAGTTGGTGACTTGTGAACAGCTGTTTGACTCACGAGTAGAGAGTTTTTGTACATGCAGAAAAAACAGTTCATTCTAGCAGAAAAAAAGCTTCATTCTCGCGTAAAACGCTCAAATCAAGTAAATTGACACTCGGTATTTGTGTGTACAAATCTACAGTATGCGCGGACGCCAAATGCTGTTGGTGTGAACACAGGGTAAGTGTATCTTCTGCACTAGACGATTATTGTGAAATCTGGATGTCACTATACTTGGTTTAAAGTCTTTTAATGTATGAGGATTGTGTTTTCTGTTTTCATGGGAGAGTTCCTGAAAAGTTCCATGGATATTTGTTTTATATAGCAAATCTACATGTTTTACTGTTGTTAATGGAACAAACACCAAGCTTGCTTTTTTTGAGATAGTAGCCTATTTATGGACCAGAGCTATAAGCAGCTGTGGGATTCATCTGCTTTCAAACTCAGTAAACATTTAAATTACTCTGGATGTGAGCAATCTGTCAAGCAGAGGAGCAAAGTCAGGCAGAAATCTGAGTCCCAGGCAGGTTCCACCTTCAGTATGTTCAACAGTTCCTCTACATCAGTCACTCTGTGCTCTGTTCTTATCCATTTACCAGGTAACTCCATTTTCCAACCAAGCCTGTTCATCCACATTAACAGCTACAAATTTATCTTTGTGGTGAATGATTAGTAGTCTTGCAACATCTTAATTTCTAATGTGGTTACCAGTCCATGACTTGAGTTGACTATTATCCCTTAAAACTGTGACTCGCTAGTCCCCTGATTAAAAAAAACAACCTTGTCTGAGAGCATGCAAATCCAAATTCCGACTTCTTTCTTTTTCCCGGCAGCAACAAAGCGTCCTTGCAGAACCGAGGACAGCCTGCTGTTCGGCTCCTTCATAAATCTTCAGGTGCGACAGAGCTCAATTAGCAGAGACGCCACACTCTGAAATGTCATCTACCTTTGTTGCTGCCAGACAATAATTGTTAAATATCTTTTATTGTTTGTGTGCATGAGAGCCAATCCTCATTTAGCATTCAAAGGCAAAAGTTCAGGCCGTGTCATTAAATGCGAGTTGCAGTAATTAGCCATCCAGCTTCTGCTCAGTGATCAATGTGAGAGAAACGCCACAGCTTCAGGAAGGACTGAGCTGAGGTTTTAGTGATGGTCTGAATAACATTTAAATTAAAATATTTGAATTAATATGAGTAAATTAACAAAATAAACACATTTATCTGAATATACAGTGTTTATTTAGCAGATGGATGCGGAATAAGACTTTTTACGGGCTGTTATCCCCAAAAATTCCTGACCGATGTCCATGGTGTGGAAATAAGCTCCATCTTGATTTCCTGAAGAACTCTGCGTTATGAGAAGAAGACGAGTATTCTTCATTTTACATATCTGTGGTTTAATCTGCACAAATCAAGCTAATGAGAGTGCATTAGTTCCACATAACAGAAATCTTAATGCAAAGGCAAATTTAGACAAATTAGTGCTGAAAAGTTTGGTAACACTTAAAGGACTGAACACAAGCTGTTTAAAACTATTTCAAGTGAAGGGTTGTCATCCATCTCCGGCATCAAATGAGGATAAATCTCTGCAGCCAGGTATCAAAGTCTGATGGATATTATGAAACCAGGACAATGGAGGCTTTTACAAAGGTATTTCTGCAGTACACACTCATCATCCACTTTCCTATATATACCTATATTTAATTGTTTCATTGTACAAACATCCAATCAGCCGATCACATGGCAGCGACTCAGTGCATTTAATCATGTAGACATGGTCCGGATTACTTGCTAAAGTCCAAACAAAGCATTAGAATAAAGAAAAAAAGGGAATTTAAGAGACTTAACATGACATTATTGCTTCAGAAACTACTGATATACTCTGCTGCCTCCATTGTGTCATTGGTATATGCATGGGTGTTGTAGATTAAAAGCATGTGATAATTAAAAATAAATGGTATGGCCATATGTAACTTGTAGTGTAAAGGCTCTTTGAGTGGTCAAAAAAAGTCTAGAAAAATTACCAGTTAACGCTAGTTAACTAGTTAGAAAATTCAGATTGGGTAGAGTTGTGAATGGTGAATGGTGAATCTGTGCAGCCAGATATCAATTATAAGGCCATATGCTGTTACAACAGAATATTTATGATAGCTTGAAAATTCAGTTATCTTACAAAAGACTCAATGCAGACAAATTATTCCTTTTTGCCCTGAGAGCAAATTTCAGGAGCATGTAATAATCATATGACAGAGTGATACTATCTCAGACAAGACAAGTTGGGGGTGTAAAGTGAACAAATGAGGTCAGGAAGTGTAGAAAAAGCTTAGTAAGATCCTCTTGGAGCAGGTACCTGTCCCTGTTCAACATGAACAAACACTATAAAGACAAACGTTTGAGGAAATTTAGATGAATATAGATGTTTGACACCTTCTGTTGCTTCCCGACTTGTCCATTTGTCTCCATTAGAGACTGCACAGGGAATTAAGCTGTGCATCTGTTGCAGGTTATGCCTGGATCTGTCATCAGCACACGGCTCTGTTCAGCACCGTAAAAGACAACAAGGTTCTGCATCATCACCGATGAGAGTGGGAGGCTGTAAATCAAGAATCAGTTTTAGTTTATGTGACTATTAATGCTGATGGAGAGCAGGAACTTTTTAAGTCTCTTTGTAGGTTTTACTGTATTTTATGTTTGGGGTTTTTTGTAAAGTGGATGGGTTTTCCAGCAGACCAAAGTTACCAGCATTAAGTCTTGGCCCAATTTTCCATTACACCCAAAAGACTGTGGTTCTCACATAAAAATGTTAATTCATCCTCAAATAAACTATACACTACACTGAACTGTTAAATTATTTAATAAATGAAAATAATGTTAATTATAAAAAATAAAATCTCCATTCCGGTGTGTGTTAACAAAATCCCAAGGAGGAATAGAGAAGCAACTGCTAGTGACCATCAATTTGGGAAGGCCATTACAAGGCCACTTTAAAACAATTTGGTGCACTCTACAGAGAGAAAGATTATTCAGAAGTGGAAACCATTTATGATTACTGCACTTCACGGGCATGGAGGGCCCAGCAAGTTCAGCCCATGGTCAGGCCCAAAAGCCACATCACAGACACTCCAAGGCTCAGTTAGCATGTTAGATGACGATGTTAGAATGATGATGTCAGAAGTTCATGAGTTAGAGTTAGAAAAAGACACAACAAGTATGGCTTGTTCGGAAGGGTTGCAGGAGAAAGCCTCCTCTCTAAAACAGGAACATGGCAGTACAGCTTAGATATACATAATATGTAAGTGACTTCAATGTCTGAAATAGGTGTAAAAATGTGCTGATTCTTTTCCCAAAAAATAAATTCATGCTGCACTGCAACACAGAGACATGAGTTAATGAAATGGGGAAATAATCATTTATATGTTTTTACATGTAATGAATTGTATTATAATTAATTTGTGATACATGTGATAACATTATGTCCTGTATGTACTTAGTTCAAATTTTAATTAATTGATGGCACATTCAAGTAATTATTTAATGGTGTTTTTTATTTCCTTTTTATCTATCAGTTAATGACAATTTCTTATTTGAATTATTTAATGACACATTTAAAATATTCATACATTTATATTTAATGATACAATTAATTATTGACACATTTATTTAAATATTTAACCCTTGTGTAGTGTTCTTTTTTTTTGCTTTCAACTAGTGTTCGTGGGTCTGATGAACCTGCTGCATTTTCGCATTTTCAAAAGAATATAATCAAACAATTTATGCAACACTGCTCAGTAGATTTTTACTTTATCTTCCTTAGAAAACAATATTAACAACATGCAATTAAAATTTACCTTGTACATTTTTTAGATTATATTTAGTGGTTATAATGATTCTGGTCAATTTGTAGTTCTATAAATTAAGCTGAGATGTTTAAAATGCAATAGTTCCTTTAACTAATTAGTAGTTCATATAGCAGGAAATATATTTTGATTGGTGTCAGGATTATGATGGGGTCCTTGAAAAATGTTCTAAGCTAAAAGGGGTCCCTGGCCTCAAAAAGTTTGAGAACGCCTGCACTAGATCCAAACATCCTGTATGTAATAAAAAGTGTGTAGAAGGGGTATACAGTGTGAGGGCTTTGAAAATGTGCTGTGACATATGTTCTTCACAGAAAATGAGCCAAGGTCACTGAGTTTGAGTTTGAAAAAGTAACCCAGAGACCCAAACACCATACAAGATGAATGTGATTATTTGATTGTGGCACTTTTACTCCTCCACAGTGAACGAAAGTTACGTATGTAACTACGGTTCTATGAATCCTGGATGAAATAGAACGTCCCTGTATTCTGAGTTAAATTTGAAGCCATCTAGCTCGAGCACCAGAATGATCCCAAACAGCAGCAGATCTACAACAGAATTACTTAAAAAAAAACAAAAAAAAGGATCATAGTGTTAACATTGTCCAGCCCTCAACTTAATTGGAGTGCTGTGGCGAGATCTGGAAAATTTCCTGTACTGGCAGCCAGAAACTCCACTAAAAGACTCAACCAAACATTGCCATCCAAACAAAACCCGTTCAAACCCCCAAGAAATTATAAAATTATGTAACAAACACATAAAGACCGTGCCTGTCTGCTGGAGAGCTTCTTAAGATTGTACCACTTAAAGCAAGCAAACCCCACAATCAAAGTACTGTGAGGCAATAAAGAGATTATTGATTAGGAAGGTACCTTTCACATCACCGAATAACAAAAACTGTATAGGAATCAAATGTCTTTTGCTGTTTTGTGGTCAAAATATATATCCCAGCTTGAAAAAATGCTCATGACCTAAATGTAAATCCAAACATTTATTCATTTTGCATCAGTCATTTCATTTCAGCAAGGACCTACAAACACATGCCAGGCCTCCTGATGAAAACGCTCAGAAAGGTTTGAGTTAATGAATACAGCATGAGGATTAAGAGGGTTTTTTTTTTCTTTTTCAAATGTATAGGTATATGTGTGTATGTGTTTATATTTCTAATAAAATGATTGCATTTGTTTCTGGACACTAACCTGCTTGAATAGTGGATAAGTACACTTTATTATTTAGTTAGTGTTATTCCTGAAACTGCACTTCAAACAAGCAGATTGATTATGTATCGTTAGTAAGTTTCCGTGTGGACTTCCTTGATTGCTGTGATAAATACGGCAGGGACTACTGTGAACTCTGGGAAAGGCGTCTCTTTGCTCAGCAGAGGCTGTCAGAGCAGAGAGGCAAAGTGGAGAGAGTCTTTCTGCTCCAGCGACAGGAAAATGCCAGCGAGCTGCTCCGCTCCTCCGCTTCTCCCCTCATAAATACTCTCAAGGACCGCGGCTTTACAACTCAATAGCTTCTGTTTGCAACACACACACACACATACAGACGTACACACAACTAAAAAACACACATCAGCAAAATACGCAGATGCATGCTGTCAAAATATAAATCAACAATCACAGCACTACATAAACACAAGTGCCAGGCCAGCAGAAAGGGCTGCGGGGATAAATACGTGGGGCCGAGGCTCACAGAGCTGAAGTTAAATCTGTCCAAGAGGAGAGGGAGGAGGAGGGGGCCAGAAGGATGGATGCGAGATTACAACACGAATCTTCATGCTAAAGAACTGTTTCCTCACGGTGACAGAGTCAGAAAGAAAGCTGCTCCCCGAAACTTTTCCTGTCACGACTTTCTTTAAACATCCCATCAGCAGAAGAAAAGCAGCCAGTGGGCTTAAAATACAAAACACTCCAATCTGGAGTTATTGAAAATAATGCAAACCTCAGCATCGACACTAACACAGGCTCTGACTGAATGCTTTTCCCGGGCTGTGAGTTAATTCAGGCTGTCCATAAGCAGATCTCCATTGGGATATCAACCCTTTTTGTCTGAGCAGATCAACAACTTAGAGTGAATTAAAGTTTCTGATCGCTCTCCAACTCCCTGATCCTCATGTTAGATTACCACACCTCCGCCTGCACTCACGGTGTAACCCCAACCCAATGCAGAATTAAACTTATTACAGTATGCCTCTCACTCAAACACAGAAGCAAACTTCTTTTTAACTTGAGTCAGGGTGAAGACACTTAAGGCACATTCACAATGGCACTGTTTGGTCCGCTTTAAACAACCCCGAGTCCACTTCCATGGACAGTATGGTTAATCTCGGGCAATGCTTCTCAACCTTCTTTGGGCTAGTTGCCCCCTTATCTAATATCCATTTCTCCTACTGCCCCCCCATTGTTCATTGGTGGACCAACAAATTTATTTATTTTTTTAATGTACTGCAATTATTAAAGTCACAATCTCCTGTAGAGATTGTGACTTTAATAATTGCAGTACTTTAAAAAAAATAAATAATAATTTGTTGGTCTGGTAGCCTTTTAAGACCAGGGGAAGACATTCGGCTACAAGCCAGAAATGAATCCAGGGGGAGCTGATATGAGGAATGGTAGCCAACTTTGTATAGGGGACACTTGCTTTACCAGGTGAGCTAAACTTGGCACTGAAGCAATCCAGAGGATCTGGCTGAATGCCAGGACAGGGAATGTGCACTGTAGCATTAAATACCTCTTCTAATTATAAAAGCCAACGGAGCACCACCCACCTTTATATTTACTTGATTTTAGGCCAAGGTGAGAAGACC
>JBBBVT010000007.1:4160980-4173607 GCA_037177035.1 Craterocephalus eyresii
GATTGTTCACGAGTCCCAAGCCACGAGTCCGAGTCGAGTCTGAAGTCTTTTAGGCACGAGTCCAAGTCAAGTCTGAATTCAATTTAGCTGCGACTTAAGTGCGACTCGAGTCTCAAACTCGAGTCCCCATCTCTGCTTTCCGATAACTTTCATCTCTGAGAGTACTTCAGAGGCAACATCAGCACTAGCTAAACTAAACTTTCTGAAGAAAACACTATATCTACTCTAACAGACTGCCCAAAGGTCAAAAACAGGTGAAGTTGATGACTGAGAGCAGTAGCCTTCTAAAAAATTATAAAGTTGGTGGAAACTTTAGAAAGATTTTATCCTTTTCGAAACCCAAAAGAAAACAGGTTTTGTGTTTCAGTTTTATCAACAAATAATGACATTTAGATCCTGTGGTCTCACACAAGTTCAAATTTTACCCAAAGGTTACCCTGTTGTGTGGGAACAAATGTTTTTTTTTGTTTGTTTGTTTGTTTTTTTCTTTTACTTTATGTCACCTGCAAATTACTCAATAGCTTTTAGACTATGTTGCTCAGAATTGCTCTCATTCAAGATGACATGCTCAGAGTTTTGAAGAAAATGAAATATGGGAAGATTAGGATTTTTTTTATTTTGAAAATCACTTTTAATACAGAGGTGAGTCTCCAAATAGTATACTGAAATAGAAGAACTGTTAGTTTAGAAAAAAATATGACTCAAGCACAAACACAAAGTAGTCATTCTCTCTGTGTTCATCTTGCTTGACACACTGTAGCCTATACTGCAACATGTTTTCTCTTACTCAAAGTTGGGTTTGTGTAGGCTGAGATGTGGACTAGTTTTGGCAGACACAAATGACATACCTGTTCTTTTTCTATAGTCTGGATGGTAAAGCTAGATTCAAAATGCAACCACGCCGTATCTGTCTAGTCTTCCAAATCATGTACTCTTGGTCCAACCATTTTTTTTCATCCAGTCCTGTGTTAGTGCTCCACTGTGCTCACTCTGCTCATGTGTAGAACCGGTGCCAAACTGTCATGTGACTTCCTAGCTACTGGAAATATAGTCAGTCCGCCAGTCCGCCCCAACTTGTACACAGCAAACATTTGCACAGTTTGAACCAGCAATATCATGCCCAAATCCTGAATGAAATTATTCAGTTTTGCCATGTTTGAGCTCCATCAGTTCCACCTTGCAAGTACTCTGAGGATCACATATGAAGGTGGTAGATTTTAAAAATTTGGATTTGATCCCATTCAGTCTGTGGGCTTGGATTTGGACTTGCAACCCTCATCTAATGGGCCCCACCTAAAACCCAGGCAGAACCAACTTGAAATCCATATGGGAAACCACAGGAGAGGCTGCTGTGAAAGATGTTGATAAACCCACTGGGACCCTTATCTGCTGTCCAAACTTAACCCTTATGTGCCTCACATGGCTTGCTGTTGAATAAATGAACATTTCCTCCAAGGAAAAAAGGGCAAAAACTAATCTCAAACTCAGATCTGTTTTCTTTTCTCTCTGCATTTATTCACAACTTCTCTAACAACTCTAACAAATCAAAAGTAATTTTCTGATTTAGACAGAGCTATAAATTTGCTTTTGCATATGCTCTAGAAACCAAAAGAATAGTTTATATGCTGTTCAAGTATCGGGATGAAAAAAAAAAAAAATAGAAACACTTCTTCCCCAGAAACAGAGGAATTAAGACTCACTTAAACCACAGCTCTTCATCTCTCCTTTATTTGAAGTCAAAGACTGTTCAGTCATAAATCCATATTTGTTGCATTGTAAGATCAGCAGCTGCTGTGTTTATTCTGAATTCTGAATTATTCTGAATTATCCTGAATATTCAGAATTACTGCTTGGAGTGATGCAACCAAACAGACATGAACCACTGCACATGGTATCAGAATGAAAAACTCTAGAGAGTCTGATTCTGGAGTATTCATTGCATTGGGACAATAAAGCAGCTATGATGGAGCTTTCTGCAGCCGGGTGAGATAAAGGGCTCCTCTGATACGACAACTGTCATGACTGTGAGGCTGCAGCGTTTCTTTGGGTCGTGTGCCTGCAGAGAAAAGTTCCAACTTCTCCTTAATATCATTTCTAAAGAAATCACTGGCAGCTCCCAGCGGCTTTGCAGGATGGGAACACTCTAGGCGCAGAGCACCAGAGGTTAAATGTATTTCAGCTTTTTAGATGAAGAGTTTTGCTCCTGGAAAGTGTTTCCAGCCGTCACTTAGCAACGTCTGATGATGACACATAGAAATGTCCTTTATTGGAAAATGGCATCCCTCTGACTGACAGGTGACCGATACAAAAGATGTCCAGTTGGAGTCGAACCTGCAACCTCCATCACCTCCTGTCAGTCTGCTAAAGTGCCTGCAGTTACTCTGAATATCACTGAGTTTATATGAAGGAGCTGGTCTGTTCAGTGGAGGATAAAAAGCGCCAGGATAGACAGTTTGATTTATTATAGTGCTGTCTTTCTGCAGAGGTTGTGCCAACAAAGATCTTCACATACAGCTGGAGGTTGAATCATCTTAAAAACATTGTCCAGACCTGTGGGGAAGTTTGTTTCAGAGCTCTGACAGTTGATTTCTGCTCAGGCTGAAGGTGGACAACCAAACTAGCATCATCTGGTGCAAATCATTAATGATTTATACGCAGTAAAGCATCAGATGAGTTAACTAATAGCTACTAACTTTAATTTTGTTCAAAAATCTGATGTTTTGATTGGTTCTGCGACCCAAATTTTGGGACCATTGGCACAATTTTTAGGCTACACAGCAGCTGCAAAAACTCCTGACACTGCATCTTTTTTCTATCTCTGTAGGCGTCACTCAGTTCAGTCAATGCTCTATTATCAGTTCATTATAACCTCAGATCAGAGACAACCCGCATAATTTAAGCATACTGTATTTTAAGCAGAGGAAAGACACTAAAAAGGCCTTAGAGATGTGACAAAACAGATTAACAGATTTTTTTAATGATTGTTCCAGCTTGAAAAATGAAAAAATAATCTAAATTAAGTAAAATTAACATTTATTTGGATAAATAATCTACTTAATTTAAATCAAATTATCATATTTGTAATGCAACATGAATCCATAAAATTTATATTATATTATCAATAAATAGTTATTTATTTAATTGAACAAGATACATTTGAAAGACAGAAATACTGAGTTTTTTTAATCAAATATCATAATGTTTCACTTTATTAGATTAGGTAATATCTATAAAATTATATATAAAATATTGAATATACATTGAATATTGAATAAGATATATTGAATATTGTATATTAATTATATTAATTGTGTAATGTTATAAAATATATATGTTGTATTTAAGTTAAATTGAATTTTAATATTTTGTTACACTAAATAAATTTATGAAATAATTAATAAAATAAACACTTCTAGAACTTTTTGAAAATATATTCCATCCTGTTGTAGAATTGTGTTTGAAGTCCACTTTGACCAGCTGATACTGAAGTAACTTGGATTCAGGAATTTTTTTAAAGGATTTTTCCCCTATGAAGAATTTGGCCCTACATGTGGAGGGGTGTGACTGAGTGCTTCTAGTTATATGTGATTATGATTGATTTACCTCCTGGTTGTTTTGAAGATGTCAGCATTAGCCTGTATCTAATGGGACATTACAGCTTAAGAAAACCATAAAACTAAACCAAGCCAGTTACTAATGGTTCTGTTATTACTGTACTTTGATATTTACACAAATGATAGGAAATGCCTTTATTTCGTGAAAACCTGCATTACTGGGACACAAAGGTCTAGGGAAACGTGTTAGCTTTGGTCTGTTGCCGATTAGCTTCAACTAGCCACATTTAGACACAGACGTACCCTGCATTGTTCTGCACCTTTCTGCATCGTTTCTGTAGTGCTATTTCGCAACACAATCATCTCGGGCCAGTTCATTGCAACCCAATTGGTATTTTGAAAAGTCAATAAAAAAATGTTCCTAGCTAAGAAGAATCGGATTGCATCGACTCTTGAACTTAATTCAGTCCCCCATGTTGACTTTTCACAACGCAGCAGGCAACTCCTTAACAGGAAGGATATCTCCAGCAGAACCTGGCTGAGGGGAAGGCAAAGGTCTGCCCCAATGGGTCAGGATGAAGAGGACAGGTAGGAGGGTTGGACAAGCATTGCACCTGCCAGCCAGACAACACTGCAGAGAGATAACACAAGATACAAGATAATGACACCAATAATGTCATGAATGTATACATGGAAAAGAAAGAGCAGAGAGATGAAAGAGAATGAAGTGCTAAGGGCAAAAGCAGACTAAGCCTTTGGCAACATAACTAAAGAATGGCTAAGTACTCTTAACAAAAAGAGTTGCCAAAAAGGAAGGTCAGAAGCCTGAGCTTAAATGTTGAGAGAATATCCACCTCTCGAATTCAAAGTGAGAGTTGGTTCCATAAAAGAGGGGCCTTATAGCTGAAGGCTCTGCCTCCAATTCTACTTTTGAGACTCTGGGAACCACAAGTAGACCTGTGGTCTCAGATTGAAGTGCTCTGTAGGGAATATATGGAATTATGAGGTCTTTGAGATACATTGGATGTAAGGAACATTTCCAACAGAAAGTGTAAATAATGCATCCTGACAAGATGCCAGAACTACCTTAACTAGCTCATTTTGATGCAGAAGAGCACTGACTCCACTCTGAACCCTCCTCAGATGACGGAGCTCCTCATCCTGTCCCCCAGGGTTGAACCAGACGTTGGCAGCTTGCATAAGTGATTTATCCAATGAGGGTTGGAACTTTCTTAGACTGGTTAATCAATAGTATTGCCTTTACTTTCAGCTCTACACAGACTGGTACCAATCCACCAGTCAATCTACTGGTCTTTTCTGGGGGTTAGTTTATGATGATTTCAGAAGGCAACTAAGAACAAAAAAGTCCCAAAAATAGAAGGAAATAATACAATCTTGACACAGAAAAATCCTCAAATAAGTAAAATCTTAAAGATAATGCAGCGAAAAGGACAAGGGGATAGTACAAAGCTCTGAATCCTGCAGTTATATGGCCATGTTTTCACACTGAACTCTTCTTCTATGAAGCTTATTTGTGTTGAAGAGTTGAGAGATCGAGGTGATGAATGGACAATCTTTTTAAATGAAGCCAGCTTCACAAAACACGCTGACAGGCCAGACAAGTCCCTGCTCAAATGAAAAATAATCAGTCAGCGCTGCCCTTGAAGCTTCTGCTCATACTCAGTTTGTCTGAATTATAATGGCATGAATATGAATCTGTTCAGAGTGAAAACAAACTTGGAGAAGTTCAAGTGAATGTTGGAGCAGCTCAGCGGGGTTTTGACCGGATTTTTAGTGACTTATTAATTAACTAAATATGACTTTTTTAAGAAAGATGGAAGCTATTATAAACCAGACATTATGATGTTTTGGTTTGTTTGAAAATAATAAACTTGATTAAAACTTGACAGAAACTTATATATTGCAGGGGGAAAACAGATGTACAGCACCCCTTTAATATTTCACTAAACGTTTTGTAGCAATGAGAGGCCATGATGGGCCAATAGCTCTTTGGACTGCGGGGGGATCTGATTCTTTACTTCTCCTAGAAGTGAATCTCTTTCCTCCCTGTGGCGTCATTTTGCTGCAGCATCCATGAGAAACAGATGAATGGCCAAAGAGGGAAATATGAGCAAAAAAATGACCTCAGGCGGTGAGCTGGAACACAGACAGCGCAGCCAGACCAAACAGCACATGCTTGTACTGTATGCCCAGATCTCCACTGCTTCTTCAAAGATGGCTGATAAAAAATGGATGTTAAACAGTTGCTTTCAAGTGGTGTGGAAATCTGTAAGACGGAGCAACACCGAGATGTTTGATGTTAACTCTACTGTTAGTCTTTGAAAAGTGCTGGCAAGTTATTTAAAAAGAGCCACACACAAACACATTAAAACAACTTTGAACTGTTAAATTGGTCTAAGCAACATGGCCGCAGGAAATCTTGTGCTCCGAAAGCCTGTGCTGAAATATACAGCAGCGATGTTAAATTCATGTCTTGTTTTACATTGAAAGAGAAAAGCATCAAAGGCACGGGCGGCACATCCCAAAGCACAAATAAAGTTAATGGAAAAGGATATCTTTGTAAGTATTTTGGGTTAGAGTTTCAAGTAAAGACAGCTTGCATCTTCTCCCCATGTGCTTAAAGACATTCTCATGAGGCAGTGGTGTTCTTCTTAGTTTTACTGGGGTGAGTCCTTATGATGAACCTAGAGAGTCAAAGCAAATGTTAAAGAATCTTGCAAAAATACCGTGAAATAACATTCAGTCCATTGTATTGTGAATGTCAAAGATATAACAATGTAAAATAACACCAACAATGTAACAAAATGAAACAACTCTTTTCCCTCTCTTATCACACACAATTGTTGGACAAAATAAAGTCAACAGAGCAAATAACTAAAAATCAAAACTAACTATTGTTTTTCTTTCATTCACATTTTTTGGCTTTTTGCCCCCAAAGACCCATTGCAGGACTAGCATTGATTTCATCATAGCATCGAACAATGCTGGTATTAATTAGGGATGTAACGATTCTCTCAAGCCATGATTCGATTTGATTCTCGATTTTAAGTTCTCGATTTTGATTTTTTTAACATTGTTTTCCCAACAAAATGGATCTTATTTATTTTATTGCCAAATTGATAGCATTTTTCTTAAATTTGCCTTTTTCTCTTTTTCTCCCTTGCAAGGGGGGACGTTCCCCCCTGCAACAGCCCATATAAAAATAAAAAAAAGTATACTGGTACAAAAAAGTAGCAAAAAGAATGAGGAAATTATTTGAGTATTACTAAAGATTTACAGTATGAACAATAAAAACAATCTACATCTAATGGATCTGTTCACAGCGGTTTAGAAAAATACATTTTAGTTATTGTGTATAAACATTTCCGCATTAATCCGCACCTGAAGTAACTGATCTGGGTTCGATGCTTTTGCAACGGTGAAATGATGATTACCTAGCTGATGCTGAACTGGTGGACGAACCTGCGCCATACAGCTTCCTGCTGAGACGCTGCAACATTCAGGATGTGCTGCTATGAAACGCTGATTTAGTTTTCAATAAACATACTGCTGTGTGCCTGTAGCGGTCCTGTACTTTTTAAAGTTGTTTCCGCTGCAATGTTCCTTCTTTATCCTCTTCAATGTTTTTTTATTTCATTTCACTTCAATGTTTTCATTGTTATTTGCGCTAGTAAGCTGATTTGGGTAACAGATTTACTGATCCAGGCGGAACGCCATTGAGGTGCTTGGGTTGTGCAACAGAAAAACCGTCCGGGCGGATGCGCTAAATATTAATAGTTTGCAAATCGATTCTTCTTTTTTCTACATCCATTGCCATTTAAACCAGTTTGAATCGATTTTAAACCGATTTTCGGAGTATTGTTACATCCCTAGTATTGATACAACTGATATTTGGATCAATCCTCCCAGCCCTACTGCATGAGGTGTGACGAGTTGCATTGGATGTTTTTTGTGCATTCTGGCCAAACATCTCCGCCATGGTCTGGTCTGTCTAAAGGGCATTTTTTCCCAAAGTATTGCAGTTTGTTCAGATGCAGCTTTTCAAAATTAAATTGTGCTCATGTTCTTTTTCAAAAAGAGGAGGTTCTGAATAATCATTATGATTGAAAGACTGATGGACTCCAAATAGTTTGGAAATGCCCTGATAACCTTTCCCAGACTGATAGGCTGCAATAGTTGCTTCTCTAAGAACATTGCTGATGTATTTGTTGATTTTTGTCAGAACTTTTTTATACACTTTTCACACATTGCTTCTGGATTTTGGTTTAGATTTTGTTCAACAAAAACGACCAAGTTATTGCAAACTCTTTTAGTGCTGGTCCAAATGAGGTCTGAAAAGTACAAAGTTATCTTTCTTACCCATGAAGGTAGGACAGATAATGACAGGTGCAGAGGAGGAGACCAACAGGAGATGGGCCATGAGAGAAAGTGACAGAATTAGTAAATATGGTCGGGTCAGAGAGGAGGTCCCTGTCAGAAATGAATTTTAGAAATGGTTTGATCTCAAACTAAATAAAAAAAACAGCTTTGTTACACAGACAGGACAGCTCTGCTACTGAGGTTGGACAGAACACTACTGAACCTATTTGACAAGCACGTTGCCAGCATTATTGGAAACAGTGGTCTGTCTAGCATCAATGTCCACAAAGACAGCGACAACCTAGCTTCACCAATAGATAAGCAGGACCATCTAATTTCCATTATGAAGGTTAACCAAACATTTTTCAAACCTTTTATTTCAAAGTGTAACAATCACTGGTATTGGGGTTCCTGCAGAAGGAAGCCTTGCCTGATGGCCAGGCTGTGGAGTTCACAACAAGCTATAATTATGCAATCACCAACCTTTCAAGGGCCTATAGCATGCTCCAGTGTGGATCTCGTCCATACATGGTCTCTGCTATACTTTTGCTCTCAAGGGGTCGCTGGGTTTGGTATTGGAGTCATAAGCAACAGTTTTAATCCTAATTATATCCAACAATGACTGTTGGATATAATTACTCAAGTAATTGCATTTCAAAAACTGTCACACGACCAATAATCCTTCCATTCTCAACATCACGTCTCTTTAGATCCCTACCACACAGCGGTTCTACACATTAAGGTAATTGTGTGTTTCTTAAGGGCATACGAAAACATTTAAATGCTCAAATGAGGGTCATCAATTATTTGCAGATTAATGTTATGGAATCCTTTTCTATTGACATACCAAAATTCATTTTGTGATAGTCTCTTTTTTGCAGTGTGTGTGCAGTTTAGTGTTTGTATTGTGTTTGAAAATCCTGTTACTGTGTGGAATTCTTGTTTGATTTCAGCTTGTTGTTGATATGTGTTTTCATTCCAGTAGTGTCCCAAACATCAGAAACAGATCTTCATATCTTTTTTTTTCTCCCTAACATGGAACATCATGTGAAAACAGCATTTTGATTTTGGATATTGACTCACTTTCCCTGTCCCTCTTCTGGCTTCTCCTTGCCCGCAACTGCATCTACTGAGATTGCCGCTCTCCTACACTCCATTCCCATCATCGCTGCTGCAGTTAAAATAAGGTTTCTTCTTCCAGCAGCCTGTCATCAAAATCTTTTGAGCTCCTGTTTCCTGATTCATGATGCTTAAATAAATAATTCTTTGAAAAGCACACAGCCTGAGTCCTTCCTATAATCATGACAAAAAGGAGTTGTCAACAACACTCAGATGTGAAATACAAAACAACATAGTTACCAGAATCAAATTCTAGGAAAATATTAATAACCTTTAACAATGATTCTGTGCTATAAATGGTTTTAAAACCTGAGTGAAAAATCACCAGTGTGCCATAATTGTATTGTAATTTGCAAAAAAAAATCTACCTAACACAGAGTAGTCAAGACCGGAGGCCTGTCCTGCGTAGCGTGATGAACATTCTCCAGATTTCTTTCCGTTATCTGGGCTGACCTTCAGGATCTGGGTAAACTGTCCTACGAAGCTGGTTGTCAGCTCGGTAACTCAACCTGGGATTTTCCCGTGTCGATCAGTGCTCGTTCACATAAAAGGGGTGGAGTCTGCAGCAAGCATACTTAAAGTGAAGAGAATTATTCTTTAGAAATATTAAAAATGTAAACATGTTACGAGGCCAAACACAGCGCTGTTTTTACTGCATGGAGCAGCTTCCAGCAAGGAATTTCCTTTTAAATAAAAATAACTACATAATAAATAAACAAACGCCCAAACGTTTCGGTCAGCTTACTCCCTTTCCCTTTATGCATCCAAGGATTTAGAAAAAAAAAACATTCTGTGGGGATAATTTTACATTTAGTGCAGTTGAATATAAGGTCTGCGTTCTCTTTGCTGCTTCTAGCTTCATGACGTGTCTACGACTGTGTTAGCATGTTTGTGTTGGAATATTAATTCTGTGACATCACGAGTAGTGGCAGTTCCATAAAATCCTGGTTCTGTAGCTCTATGTGAGAATTATTATCAACCTATTTGTTTCAGAATGCACGTTTGACGGATTTGGGAACAAGTCAAGAACAAAATCAAAATCTTAACTTCAAAGTTGTCAGAGTGCTGATTAGTCAGGAGGATGGTGCTTTCTTCTCACTGATCTCTGATCCAGAACTTAAACTGCTCCGGACCAGGTTAGCTGTTAGCATCAATTACCAGGTTGATATGTGTCAATTAGAAAGTGAACCAGACAGAAAACCCCAGGTTAACCCCAAAGTTACCCGGATAAGAGAAAATCCAGCTTCGTAGGACAAGCCTTAGGTTTTTTAAACAAACAGCGCACTACTGCATGTTTAAGTTTAGTAAGGACCATGCCAGGACAGATGATAGACTGCAAATAATAATAGTGAGAACACATTGTGCTATACACAGAAAAAATCCTTTAAAAAATCATGGAGGAACAGGATCTTAAGGGGAACCCAAGGGTTTAAGGCGACACATGACATCCTCTAAAATAGAGAGAGCTACAGGCTCAAACTGATTAAAAAGTGCTGAACAAGTGGCTGAGACAGAGGGATCAGAGCCAGAGGATGAGCCTTCTTGTGGTGGCAACTGTTTTAATAAAAAACTTTAAGAAGTTATTACACATCTCATGAGATGCTTTCAAGCAGACGCTCTGTGGAGGATTAAGAATAAAGTTTATCATGCTTAATAACACATGTGGGTTATGTCTGTAGGATGAAATAATATTTTCAAAATGTCCTCTTTTTGCCTCTTTTACTGACACCAGCAGTCTCTCATAATTCCATCTTCATACCACTCAGCAGCACTCCCCCCTGAAACTGCAAGTCCTTGAACCAGGAGCTGATCAACTTTGTATCAGAGAAGGAACAGTCATCGGGTAGAAAGCTGATAAAAAGCAGCAGAGAACTGAACTGCAAAAGAAGCAGGAAGCAAATAAATAAATAAGATACATAGTCTCAAATCTAGAATTACAGATTTTCAGGTTAGACATGGCAGACCATATGAAAGAACCAGATCCATTATGTATTCTCGCTCTGGTTCCAAGCCCACCGCTGTAAAACTACCACTCCCTCCCAGTCGTATATACAAATCCCCCTTTGTTTTGTTTGATATGATTTGCAATTTGAGTAAATCTAAACAAACAACAGTCTAATACAAAGTGCTCTATTTAAACAGAAACAACTGAAGAAATGTAAACAAAGACTTGTAATGAGGAGGTGGTGCTACTCAAATAAGAGGGCCACAAAATAGTATGGGTCTAAATGGGTAAAAAAAACAGGTTGCAAAACAAAGAAACAAAACCTGGTTGACTGAACTAACAGTTACACATCATTTTTCTCATAATTGTAATAATTTAAAAAAATATTCTAAATGTAATCATTTTGAATCATTGCATTTGCACAAAATTAGAGAAATTAGGGGAAAAGTTAATTTTTAAATCATTATTATTCACAATCTAATTGAAAGCATGATATGAATGATCATGGTCCAATTTTTACAGGGATCTGTAATAAACAAAATGCCGTTTAAAGTCTATGCAGTATTATGTGAAGGTCAGGTAAATATTTCAGTATGACGTATTATGACTTTGATTAAATTTCAGTTGAATTTCCTCCTTTCTGTGAACTGGCTGGCAGCTTTGAGTCTGACACCTCACAAAATAATACATTACAATGGTTATACATTTTCTTATGTCGTTTTCTCCATTTCATCCATTTTCTCACCCCTTATCTGTGGTCAGGAGCAGCTGTCTAAGCATGGAAATCCAGACTTACCGGCCATATTTTCCAGCTTGTCAGGGGGGATCCCAAAGCGTTCCCAGCCCAGGCAAGCTGAGAGATGTAGTCCTTTCAATGTTTTCTGGGTCCTCCCGGGTTTTTACTCCTGGGCTCCTGTGGGGACAGCCAATCAGATTAGCAACAAACAAAAGAGCAGAGGTAATGATATCAGCTGAACTTAGTAAAAAGGTTGGATTTATAGCAGTAATACCCAATAAAGTCCAGAGAGGATAAATCTCTCAGCCGTTTGTGCTGAGAGGCACTGACTGATTTTTAAGGTGATTCAAAGAGCAAACGCAATCATGAGTCCTAATCAGATGATTTAACATTCTCTCCCCTATGATGTCTTCGTGCTGCCACTGACTGATAAAAAATATACGTGCAGCATTAAAACAAAGTAGTAGCCTCTTTTATAAAGCTCTAACATGGCCACATAATTTTTGGTCATGCTTATACTGTTCAAAACAACTCCACCAGTAAACAAAGTAAACCAGTGAATTATCAGGATGTTCACGGCCACTCTGCACAGTTTCATATTACATGCTGAGATGAACAATGGGGGGTTAAGTTTTAATGTACAAGACGTGTTTATGAGTTCTATTTTAAGTTCAGCTGTTTGTGTGAGTTTATGTTAATTCAGTACATGAATATTTACTGATATGCACACGTTGAAGTGGGGTTTGAAGTTACCTGCTCCCACCAGCAGCATTCACGTTGTTTCTTTACGTAACTATTTTCCTCATGCTGTGTGCTGAACACGCTGCTGTTTCCATGTGCCTCCATGACCCGCAGCCCACGCAATGCATCAATTTAGACATTTCTGCTGCAGC
>JBBBVT010000007.1:4173707-4184562 GCA_037177035.1 Craterocephalus eyresii
ACATTTCTGCTGCAGCCCCCTTTAATATTAACGACAGTGGGGAAAAGAATGTAAAAACAAAAGCTGCATTATTCCAGAGCAAATACATAATATTAAATATTTAGCGATATTTTATTTGACAGAAACACTGGAAGAAAAGCAACATACAGCACAAATGCACACATGCTTTTTTCTCTTGTGATTCCACCGGGGTCTCCTGCCAGGCAGTCTTCTGGAGCGTTCTCCTTTCAGCCGGCAGCACATGGCCTGACTGCGATAAAGGGATGTGGAGTGCAAAAGTAAAAGAAAAGCTTTTAAAGTTGTATTTGGTGTCCCGCTGCTCCCCAGTCAGCAGTCAGCCGACTTCTTATGAGATTAGACATGTTTAGGCAGCCAGCCAGTCGACTTCCCCTCCGTGTTTATCTCTACTTGGGCTGAGTTTGGCTGCAGTGACCCCCTCAGGGCTTTTATACGACCGGGTCCTTCCCGCTATCTTCTGCTACGGCTCTGAAGGCTGGCCAAAATGGTCTCGGCAGTGGTGGGGTTGTAATAGAAGATGAGTGTCAGTAGGAATATCTACTGCCTTAAAGACTCATTGAGAAAGATTTACAGAAAAAGGCCTTAAAATGTTTCTGCTGCATGTGTTAAGTTTTTATAGTCGCTATCAGCCAAACATGTATGACATAGGAGAAGATTTTGTTGTTGTTGTTTTTCATGAATAATATATCGTATGACTGACTGTAGGTGCAACGCACTCTTAGTGACAAAGCAACACTTTTACCACCATTTGTCAGAAAGCAGCACTCAGACTCAATCAGAGGAGACTGTGAGGAAGCTGGATCGTCACATTATTTTCTTATATGTTTTGTTACTTGACAGTGCTAAGGAAACCTCATAAATTTCTACACTATAGTTCGCAACATCTGGAGTAATCAGCCTGAATGTGTCATTAAGGCCTTTGTCCTTGAAATGCCTTTCCTGGTGTCATACTGTAGATTCAACAAAACAGAAACTGTCCTCAAAAAGTTTGCTCCGTATTGACATGATAGCATCACAGAATTGCTGGGATGCTGACAACATCCATGACGAGGTGGACTGAGATGTGGTGGCTGTGGAGGCCATTGGAGTTCAGTGGACCCATTGTCTGTGTCTCATTTAGAAGGCCACGCGCTTTGAAGTGCGGATTTGTCGGCTGCATATGTCAGAGCGGTGCGCCAAGGACTGTCCCATTACAAAACAATCAGATGAAGCCTCCTGATCCACCCTCCAAACCCGCACTCCGTTTGGCATAAAAAGAAGGATGCATGCGGTGTATCCTCCGCGGCCTACTCTGCCCCATAATCCAGTGCGAGATGGATGACAGCACGGAAAAAGGAGGAGTATATACGTGGAAGTATTTTCTTTAGTAACATGACAAGCCATTAATTGAAAAGAAAAGCTTCTGGTATAAAACTACGGCATGAAAGTCCTACAAGATTTGAGATTTGTGGATTTTTAAGTGTCAGGGTCTGGGAACAACTGCTGACTGCACTTAAAAGTTAATTAAAAATTATTTTGTCCTGAACGTTCACAAAAATGTCCCATGAGAGGCAAAACCTTTAATTTAGTAAATGTCCCTCATGTTAATGTAAATACCTTGACTGCTTGGAATCGGTCATTTTTTCACAAATAAATATTTCATGTCTTAGTTGCCAAGATATGATAATGAAGTCACTTTATTTATTTATTTATTTATTTAATGTTTTTTTATTTTTTTATTTTTAATACTTTTTCATTTGATATTACAGTACATTAAAATAACAGGCAGCCTTCCATTGATATAATTATGATACTCACAATTGCAATATTATCTTATAGAAATATAGCAATATTAAATGATAATGTAGTTAATAATAATGATTGTAGTTGCTAGGCAACGGGACTTTGGCTCATGGGAAAATGTCTTCAGCGAGGCCGTCTCATTTCAACTGTTTTCCGTGCCAGGAGGCTGCTTCAGAGAGCGCGGACTAAGCAGGGAACTGTGTGGACGGCGAAGTACGTGCACTTCAAAGAGCGTGACCTTCTAAATGAGACACAGCCATTGTCATGTTGGAGATGATCTGAGCTTTGTGACATGGAGCATCATCCTGCTGGAAGTAGCATCAGAAGATGCTCCACTGCGCTCAGAAAGGGATGGATATGGTCAGCAGCAACACTCAGGCAGGCTGTGGTGTTTGAACCACGCCAGGTTAGTACTAAGGTGCTCAAACTTAGCAAAAAGTGTATTCCCCACACCATAACACTACCAACAGCCTCAAGCACTGATTCAGGGCTGAATGGATTCTGCTTTCATGATATTTCCATCAGATTCTGCCCCTACCATCTGAATGTTGCTGCAGAGATGAACTCATCAGTCCACAACACAAATAGAATGAGCCAAAATGGAAAATCACCTCCATTTGTTCCTGTGGCTTAAAGTTCCTTGCTGCCTTCTTCCAGCAGCGTAACTCCGGAGAAAAAAGAAAACCTGAATAACCTCTTCTGTTGTGGCTAATTGTTCAAAGTTGCGCCCTCATTGAATTTGTATTGCGGCTTTTGCTTTGGTGTTGCTAGCTGTTATGGCACCAGTGTTTGATCAGTTCCAATAAATAAACTCTGGGCCATTTTAGTGACACCATCATTTAAGATCTCAGAAAACAAATTGATGAATAGAGTGAGATTAAGTCAACAAGGTCTCAGATAAGAGCACGTAAACTGAGAAGACATATAATAGGTCAGCCAACTGTTAACTGTTCCCATCCACCACATGTTGCTGTTTTGAAGGTGAAGGATCACAAAACTCATTAAACCTCTTCTCTGGGACCAAGTACACCCCTATAAGCTTCTAACAAAAATAAGTTGCGAGTTGTTGAAGGAGTTTGGATTAACTAATAACCACCACCATTCCGTTATGTAAAAAAGAATTGTAAAAAAGAAGAGAACTACTTGTTTCAGTCCGCTGGCACCAAATAAGGCTCATTTGGATGGTTATTTACTACTGCTATAAGTAATCTTATTCTTAAATGGAAAACTGCACAGGAGCCCTTCGGGTAGTCCATTAGCACTGCGTGAGGGGAAAAGGGCAAGAATTATGATCACTAACAGTGTGCAAGAGAAAAAGTCCCAACAGCAGGCACTTGTGTGGATTTAAATGTTTTTTTACTGCAGAGGCTAAAAACACCACCTGCGTGATTCTGAATTTATCTTAATTGACTTTGCTTTGTTGTTCTGTTTAAAGAATAATGATCTTCATTGTGATACAGCAGCTACAGTTCAAATAAAGTCAAATTACTCTTTTTTTTTTTTTTTTTTTTACAGAAAATGAAGCCCTTTGATAGTGTGAATTTGACCTAGATGTAAAACACAAAGCTCAGCACTACCAGGACCTGAGAGTTAATGTCATTAAAAGCTCATTAGCTCGTGCTGCCTGCGTTCAGTGCACAGCCTTCCTGTTTCTCTTCAACCTTAGCGATTGGCCAGGCTTGCTTTCAAGCCTCCACAATTAAACCCATCATCCTGGCTGCGAGGGCACCCCCCCCACCCCCATGGGTTAATTATGTTGTTACACATTTGTTGGTGAGATTGTTTGATGAAATATGATTGTAATAAAAATACATGGCCTTAGGTAATATTGAAATGAGGCCCAGCACTTGGAGATCAGATCGGGCTCTTCTCCACCGTCGGCCTCATCATTCACATTATGACGTAAATGTTCGCCCTTACACTGGTAGGCAGGAACACAAATAAGATGCTCTGAGTGCTCAGAGAGACACAGGCTGGGACTGGAGGGGACCACTCATTCATCCCAAAATGTTATTTCTATGCAAATGAAAGGGGCAGGAATTAGAAACAGGGAAGTGGAGATGGCTCCGAGTTCCATCGGTTGCCATGGGGACTAAGATCTCATATCATCAGAGTCAAGTGGGGCATGAAGCAGATGAGCTGAGAGCCAAGAGGGCAGAGGAGAAGAGAGGAAAAAAATGATGGGGTACTTTAAAGGAAATAACGCTCAGATGTTTGAACAGTTTGAGGTAAAACACCTGAATGTGATTTGAAAAAAAAAATAGTTTTCTGACGTCAAGCAAGAAGTTGTGAAGTTTGCAAGCTTCTGCTGCAGATTTTCAAGTTGTCTAAATATTTTGCAAAACTCAAAAGTGGTGTGATGAAGTCCTTTCTATGGCTTTGTCATGGCCTTACATTTTCTGGGCATCCTCCTGCTGGTGTCATCAAAATTACCCTCAAAAAATTATTTCAAATTATCTGTGTAACATTATTATCTTAAGATAAAGATAACACCCTATCACAGACTTTGACAATGACAACAAACACAGACTCACACACCACCTTTGGTGAGGTACATCTAAATTTTCTCCAGAGGAGGAAGCTGCGATCAGAACATCATTAAATATTCAGCTTAATAATATTGGGCAACAGCGACCTTTATTTGAAATTTGGTCAACAGGAGACAGGATTATAGCGCCCAAGCTAAGACTTGGACACAGGCCAACGGTGTCAGAGAATTTCAGTATGGAGGTCGTATCCTATACCCACTAAGATGCCCTGAAAACTAATTGGCTGCCAAGTTGCCAAAAAAGATTTGTTGAAATTCATTGTAGTGTGTCGATCATGTGTGTAGATCCTATACTTCCCCATGTTGTTTCTTTGTGCGTTTCTTTTTCTTTATTTAGTAATCTCTGTAAAAATAACTGTGGACTGTTTTAGGACAAAATTTGGAATGCTTCCAAACAGAGCTATACTTATGTTACTCGTGGGGTCAGATTTCAAAACAGCCACTTTAAGGTGTCTCAGAAGTGTCAGTGAAGTCCCAGATAAGGCAAAATGACAACATTCTCTGTTGATTGGCACCATGTTATCAACTACAGGTTGACAGCTGAAGGTAAAGTATCTGGAAATATTACAATACTTATCACCACCGTGTCACCAGAATGCTACGGGTGATGTTCCAGGGGTTGATGGTTTTTATTGGAATGCATACAAACCTGATTTTGTCTCACAATATTGCAGCAAACTAAGGGGTGTATTTCTAATATAATCAGGAGACTGGATCAGCAATCTAACTGAACATTCACTTTTTTTTAGATGGCATTAAAAAGAAAAAAATGTGTTGCGAGGGGAGGGTGGGTCCAAGCCTGGACACAGAGTTAAGTACAAGTGAAAAAAGTTTATTGCAATCCATTTAGGGGAAAACAGGCTGAAGATGAGCAGAGGAATCAAGTAAATGTGACAGGCAACAGCCGACAGGTCTGGGTTCCTGAGAAGAGCAGACAAACGATAATTAGCAAAGCTCAGCGAAATAACTGGAGTGCTGCACTGCTGGGTAAAAACAAACAGTCTGGCGATTACTGGAAGACCAAACAGGAATAAATGCTGCCACAGATAGCACAAAGGTTGCTGGTGTTAATCCCAATCACCAGGGAAAGGGAGAGGCAAGCCCACCACAGCCACACACATTAGAGCAGGGACATAGTCCACAACTAAGGGCATTAGTTTAACCCTAACCATAATCTTTTTCCTAAACATAATGTAGAAGGACGACAGAGGGCCCGGGGGAGGATTGATCCCACAACCTCCCGGGTGAAAGCGATGCGCGCTGACCAGTCAGACAAAGGGATAACCCTGTGGCCAAGTAGCCAGGGCGCATGATCAGTTGGAGGCATCGTGACAGGACCCTCACACTGTCACACAGTGACATTTTCTCCCAGAAGCAAAGGGAAGCACAGCCTCCTCTATTTTTTTTTGTTTATGTCCATTCATTTATTATTTTTTTCTGAAACTGAGGAGAATACAAAGAGGAGTCTGCCTCACCATTTCTCCAATCGCCATCTTTCCCATTGAAACAGCGCCCACTTGTGGCGAATCACTGATTTAAATCATATCTTGTAGAGTATTTTTTTCAATGATCAGCCAATCAGATTAGACAACGTCATGCCACTACCGGAGCATGATTAGTCGCTTCTTTGCATCTCACCAATCAGACCAGAGAAGTCTGTCCATGAATCATGACAGAATTATAACAATCACCATTAGCAATCCAAGTGGACTCAGAACAAAGACAGAAGGTGACGATTTGGAGAATTTAGCCAAAAATAATTTCACCAAAAAACTACCACAACAGCATCGATTTCTAATGAAATTTGTACCAAAACCGGAACGGTTGGATGGAATGTGGAAAGGTGCGATGGAGTTATCGTGGAAAGTTACTGCCATACTGAATGGCTAGCCGCTAATGCTAACCTGCTGGTCCTGTCCTCTCATTGACTAGGAGTTAAACATGATAGTTGAATTCCTTCATTTTATATACATATATATATATATATATATATAATTATACAGTCATGTGACAAGCTTCCTCAGTAAGTTTACATAGAACACGCCACTGCTGTCACAATAACACGTTGTGTTTTGAGCCCAATTCAACCAGGAAGAGTCAGAATTGTTTTGGATGAGTCACACTGTGTTACAAGTTGACCTCCTTGATTCTGGTTGTGTTGCAAGTTTTCCTTTCTGTTCAAAAAGTGTTTCCCTCCACTGTTGCCCCATGCATGTCTGAAGAGTTGAATCCATGTAATCTGTTAGTTTCTTTAGCTATGTAATCATTTTTATGATTACAGGGCAATTCATTTTTGTCCTACGAGAGCTTTGTTTTCAATAATGTACTGTGAACTTGTTGAAGGACCAGCTGAAGACCTGTGCAGCTGACACTCTGCATGTGCAAGACAGTATCACTCTCCTGCTGATGCTGCGTTGTGCCTTTGCGTAAGGCGCTATCCATTTAGAGGAAAAGCCTCACTTCTAACCTCTTCATCCACATCATCATCCTGGTGACCTCAGCACATCTCTGTGAAACCGTTGAGATGCAGCTATTAAAATCATTAAACATTAACAATGCAATCACGTCACTCCATAGACAGAGGGCTTTGTTCATTCATTATGCATCTATGCCCCCCCCCAACACCACCACCACAGCGTCCGGCTTTCAAACTGTGGGGCAGGTTCGGGTCAGAGTATTGCCGGCTGAGATCTTACCACTATTAACAGAATTAAATCGGGCTAAAAGGGCCTCTCAGAGAGAACATAAATTCTCCATTATCTCTCCTTCTTGATGGCCTCCTCCATCCCTCTTCTGCAACGGCTGAAGCTGCTCTCTCGTTTACCTTCCCAACTAGTCTGCTAGGGGCTCTTTTAAACCCCGCAGGATAACAATAAGATTTGTTGAAAAAGTACGTCGGCCTCTTTTCCTCATTTCACTCTTTAATGTTTTGTTTCTGACACAGTATACAAAACAGCATTAACATGAAATCCTGCTGAGACTGCAGAGGTTGACGGTGCTGCAGCTCCAGGAAGTAATGCCCTAGCTGGCAGATTGTTCTGCTTTTTGTTTCCTTTTTTAAAGCCTTTGAACTTTTCTCGTTTTCTCTTTAACTGTTATAAATGCACTGCACAAGACCTGAGATCTGTAAAAGTCAGTTAGCACTCACCTTTATAATAAGTAATGTGTTTAACTATTAGCAGGTCGTGTGTTCATCATTATAAGCTGTGTACTGTCTGTTACTTTAAAATCTGTGTTCCCTTTTAATTCCCTTTTAATTTAAGTTAATTCACTCTCAGTTTTGCAGCTCCAGTTCATGACAAATCATGATTTCAAGATGTTTACGGTCATGTGCTTTTTCTTCCCTCTGTTCCCAGCAGTCAGTCTTCACCTGTTCCTCTTCCTGTCTTTCCAGATCTTTAACGGTTTGTCTGCAAACCTGGCTTCAGCTAGTGACTTGCCAGTCATCTGTTCGCTGTGCTGTCTGTTAAGCTGACCTGTTATCTGCCTCTGGTCTCAGAGCTGACTGTAGACTTGCGGGGGTCCTAGGCAGAATTACTTTGAGGGACTCTACCCCTTCATACCATGAACAAAGTTTTTGGGGGACATGACATCCTAAATCATGAAACATGTCTTAACTTTTTCAAAACACTAAGATCAAAGTAAGTAGAAATATGATGAAATATAATGAAGAAATTTATTTTACTTGTTTCAAACACTGTGGGCCTACTTTAGCTATAAATAAAGCTTGAAATGCTTTATTAACATAAAGACATGGTTTGTAGTGCAACATTATTGTACATACAGTGCTGTTAATCACTGTTGGCAACATAAAGCCACAATAACATGCATCCCTATTTAACACATAAAAGGAAAATGTATCATAAAATACCAGAAGCACACAACTTAGATATAGGACAATCAATTAACCTGAGATACTGTCTGATCTACCATGTGGCAGTAAAACCAGAAACTACTGGACATATGTGGAGTGTACAACAATGAACTTTTAAAATATAAACTAAATGAACTAAATGAGAACTTAAAGTAACTTTTAAAGTGTAATCCTAAACAATCAATCACACTATAGAAGAATTGTCTGCCTGTGCTCTGACATCTTCTGGTAAAAGCACCAGATCAGACATGAATCATTTGTGACATGATGTCCCATACCGGATCAGTAGATGAATGGGACACTGACACGCAGATCTTCTGCAAGTTAACGTGCCTGTTGCTCTCCTGACTCGTAATGTCAAATGTCTGACAGCCTGTGTACTCTGAAACAAAAGACTACAGACCAGTTGCCCTGACATCTCACATCATGAAAGTCCTGGAGAGACTCTTACTGGCTCACCTCAGCAAGCAGGTGAACACCTTTCAGGACCCATTACAGTTTGCACAATGTAATGGGCTTGGGGTTGAAGATGCCATCATCTACATGCTTCAGAGATCCAACTCTCATCTGGACCAGTCAGGCAGCACTTTGAGGGTCATGTATTTTGACTTCTCAATTGCTTTTAATACGATTCAGCCTGCTCTGCTGTGTGAGAAGCTCCATAAAATCCAGGTGGATCCCTAAAGCACCTGGATTTATGACTACCTCACAAACAGACCACAGTTTGTGAGACTGAAAGGTTGTGTGTCTGAGATGTTCGTCAGCAGCACTGGAACACCACAAGGGACTGTACTTTCACTATTTCTATTCACGCTGTGAACCTCAGACTTCCAGTACAGCTCTGAGTCCTGTCATATGCAGAAATACTCTGATGACTCTGCAGTTATTGGGTATATCAGTGATGGTCAAGAAGCAAAGTACAGAGAACTGGTCAGTCAGTTTGTTAATTGATGTCCTAACAATCATCTAATTTTGAAAATCAACAAAACCACAGAGATGATTGTTGATTTCAGGAGGAACAAGAACACACATAGAACTGTTTCCATCCTGGGAGAGGAGGTAGAGGTGGTGGAGAAACACAAGTAATGTTGAGTTCAGCTGGACAACAGACTTGAGTGGAAAGGCAACACTGAGTACATTTACAAGAAAGGTCAGAGCAGACTCTACTTCTTACGGAAGTTATTAGGCGTTATTTTAACATCTCTACCAAAATGTTGCAAATCTTCTATAAGTCTCTTGTTGAAAGTGCAATCAGCTTTGCAGTGATCTGCTGGAGCAGCAGCATCAGAACCAGAGACTTGAAAAGAATCAACAAACTGATCAAGAAAGCTGGTTCTGTGCTTGGAGTAACTCTGGAGCCGCTGGAGCTGATCGTCCAAAAAAGAATTCTGCACAAGCTGATGAAGATAATGGAGGATTCTTCACACCCTCTCCACAACACGATGATGAACCAACAAAGTGTGTTCAGTGAGAAGCTTGTTCAGGTACAATGCAAGATGGAGAGATACAGAAGACACTTCCTTCCAGCAGCCACAAGACTTAAGAATGATGCCATTAATATTATTGTTTATAAAAAAAAAAACTAGAACAATATTGAATTCAATAAAGTATTTTTCATTCATTCATTTCATTCAAAATAATTCTTTGGTTTTCAAAAGAAATAAGAATAAAATTACAACTGTGCACTGTGTACAAAGTATAGTAGGCTACAGGCAAACTTTTCCTAAAAAAATGATTGTAAATTCACCCACTAGACGACAACTGTGGGAGTGTGTCTACAACTGAGATTGGTACAGTAGTTTAGTACTAAATAGTTTGTCATATAAGTCCATTCTCTGAAGACTGGAGGCAACATAATTTAAACATTATATTTTTAATGGTCTGACACATATGGACTCCAGCAGCTGCAAATATAATTGTACTCAACAATTTCAATTTCTTCAATAACCCCATGGCATCATTATAAGCTGCTTCAAGTCTCTGTAGACTTACCCTTTAGTAATTTCACCGCAAGTGGGGAGTAGAGTGGTGTACAATATTTCCATAATGACCTGTTCACTCCGTTTGTACAGTAACTGAACTAGTAGAAATTGTTTGCTGCTTGTGCATGCATCATGCGGCATTGCATGCATGCTGTTTTCATCAGTCATTTGATCTGTGATGACATGTCCAAGACATTAACCTTTTATTACAGAAAGTCGGGGTATTCTACTTTAGATATTTATCTTTTCTTTCACATATCCCTCTAACCTGCATTATATTTAAAGTGTAAGCTCACACCCTACTTTTTGTGTAACGCCACCTACTGCCAAACTCAAAAAAATGCCACAAACTGCAGGTGGGGGGATATGGGGTTTGGCGGGTGGTGGTGTCCACAACCAGTCCGTCAGTGTTTGTGATCTGAATCCATCAGGTTCAAAGTGTCTGCACACATTCTGAGTCTGATAGTAGGGTTAGAAATCATGATGAAAGATTCAGCAACGTGTATCGATCATTCTAAACGAGGTAGCGGTTGCCCTTTTTTTTTGCTTCTGGAGGCAGGGACTTTGGGTTTCTTTTTTTCTTTCCTCCTGACGTAGAGGTGCACTGCAATTACGCTGCACTATCCATATCTTTTCTTCCATACACAAAGA
>JBBBVT010000007.1:4190267-4203016 GCA_037177035.1 Craterocephalus eyresii
CCAGTACGGAGCTCATAAGGATCTACGTTGTTAATGTCCGAGATGTAACGGTCCCTGGCTTCCTTGTTAAGTTTTCCGCGGCAAGGAATTTTCTCATTCTTCTTATTTTTTTCCATATGAGCAGTGAAACAGTGCTGTGTGTTGCTTTGTTGCGGTTCTTAACACTGACGTTCTTCTGCTCAAAATGGCGTCTCGGCAACAAATGTCACGTGACTGGGACAGACCGATTCAATTCAGTTATTCAGTGAAATTCACATGTTCACAGCCTGGTTAGAGGGTAGCAGACTACTTTTAGCCAGCTACTGTAACAGTGCTCCTTTAACCCACCTACGATGTAATGCTCCTGTTAGCTCTGGGTTAGCTTGTAGCTTCAAGCAGCTCAGAGTTTGATGGATGTGTCAATGATCCATCCCCACGCTCACAACCCCTTCTCAGCGCCATTTCTTCACCCATTTTTGTGACACAACTTGTGATTTGCGATCACAAATTGTGTTTTGTGATGGCATCAATTTGTGATTTGTGATCCCAAGATGGTCACGGTGGGACCTACCAACAGTTTTATATTCTGCCAACAGGTTTAAATTCAGGTCACTTGGCAGAAGGCTCGTCCAAATATTTTGCAGTCGATAGATAAAATCTGATCCGATATCAATGTATTGATACTTAAGTTACAACCTAAATTTTTGTTTAGTGACACTGAGTCTGTTGACGTGACCATCAAAATCAGATATCTGGGAGTAATCAGATAACTGTTACAATGTGATACTTTGGAGGGCACTGGTCTGCACATGGCTGCTACAGGCTGAGGCTGCTGGGGTATTCCCCATAATGCACTGGGCTCCTCTCTGCCCTCTTTACTCTGGGTATAAATAGCTGACATTGCTGTCTCTAAATTGTGTTTCCCTTTTTCTTAACATAAGAACTCAAGCTGAAAAAGAAAAGCACAAGAGGACGGTGTTTTTCCAGGAATGAGTAAACATCTAACAACACAAATGAATAAATTATTAAACTTGAGTGCAAACCTGAGTTTGGTTTAATAAAAGTAAAACCTGTGTTTAGTCTGAGCCGTGTTTCCTCCCAAGCTGCAGACATTCCGCTCAGAAGAAGGAAAAAGCCTGCGGAGAAGCGGCGTGACAAGAGTGAAGACCAGAACCACTTCGCAAACTGTCAACAAATATGAAGAAGATAGGGGGGAAAAAAACAAATTCAGGCATGAAGAATAATTTTTTTCAGAACAAGATGATGCAAAAAGACAAACAATATTTAGCATCAGGCTGAACGTAATGATTTCATCAGTGTGTTTGACGCTTACTTTTTTTTTTTTCTTCATCACTTGACATGTTGACTTTGCAGGAGAGCGTGGCCTCCATGCAGCTCTCATCCCCACTGGAGTGTTATCCAAACCTGACTTTTCTCTGAGGTACACACCGGGTGGGCTCAGTGACAAAACAATATGGTGAGAGCAAACACCTCAGTGTTACTCAGCCGAAGTGAAACAAAAAAAAAATTGAATTCATGGACTAAAATCATATTTTCAGACTGAGCTTACCTGTATATGAAATATAGACTGACAACTATCATAACTATAAAAATAACACAATTAAAAACCTTCTTTGACATGTAAACACAATCATTCCTTTAGGGAGTGAATTAAGGTTCAGTTAGAGTTACTGCTGTTTTTTGTTAACTTGTCCCAGGCATTAGATGATCTGGCTACTGGGTTGTTTTCCTTATCATATTTTTTTTTTCAAATTGAAAAAATATACTAGAAAAAAAAATCAGTAAAAAACTTGTAAAAAAGAATAGTTTAACTTTTTTTATTTCACTTATCAGAGAGAATCACAAGAAGCAGAATTTAAGTCAAATAACCAAAACTCATAAAAGAACAGAATCGGGAGGAAAGCATGTTGTCCCAGCCCTGCAAAACATATAAGAGGTTTAAAATGAGACTTGAATCGGATGGCAGCACATCTGTAAAGTTAAAACAGGTGCAACTAAAGGCTGGAAAAGTCCTTGAATCAAAAGCAACTGAAAGGGCATTTGATAACTAACTAGGTTAACAGGCAACAGGTCAACAGAGATGGAAGTAGTTGTGTTAAATAAGCACACTACAATTTTAATGCAATGGGTAATGGCTAAACCCAAGCAATTTCCATTGTTACAATGCAAGATTCCACTAGATCAGTGTCTATCCATGACTTTAGTTTCCATTTCATTTTTGAGTCAAATCTCATTTTTAGTTGAATTAATAAACACATTATCATGCAGATGAATTTAAAGTTAAAGTGACCACATCAAAACATAACAAAAAGTAATGTGACAGGGTCCTGTCACTATGTCACTATGCCTCAGACTGATCATGTGACCTGGCAACTTAGCCACAGGAATTTTCCTTTGGCTGACTGGTCAGCATGGATGGCTTTCACTTGGGAGGTTGTGGATTCAATCCCCACCCAGGCTTTCCTTCGTCCTGCCGCAGTAACTGCTGGTTAGTAACTATTATAATGCTGTTACTGTGTGTATTTTTGCCAGAAGTAACTAGAAACTAAAGTTTAAGTAAACGGAGCATTTCATAGAAGCAGATGTAAAGCTGGGCAGAGCCTGCAGTAATCTTTCACCATGACCATTTTAGTTGTTCTTTTTAAAAAAATCAATAAAAAAGTTGAGGCTCATATTCCCCCAGTTAGAGAATCCTAACCCTGATTCCAACCATGTGCAGGTGTAACCTTTGAGTAAAAGCTGGAGCATAAAGGAATCTGAAACACACGTTTAAGCCTCTGTAATTCTGAGGTGTTTGAATAAAATTTAGGGTGCAGCTGACCCAAATCAGGTGTTCATGTAACTTTATCTGAAGCAAAACAGGATAAAAAAGCAGAAAAACAGAACCTCTGTGTCTTTGCAGTTTCTGTGAAAAGTTTGCTTCATTAAAAACTCATGAGGAATTGCTGCGTTTGGACCGTTTAGCCTGCAGCATTGGCAGCGCTGATGATGAAATTACAATAATGTAATCTATATTCTTCTCTAGTTCAGGTGATTATGCATGCAGCTGGTCTGAGCAGGATCAGTTCTGGTTCCTGTGTACAGTAAAGTTCTCCCGGTCCAAGGCTGAATGAAGTGTTGGCTGCTGCAGGAACACGTCTTTCTGCTCGCTCATTAGGACTTTGGCACATGAGAAGCCTCTGGGCCTCCGGGTAACGAAAGACCTCGCAGACTTGTGGGTAATTGGGCAGCTAGAGTGGAGTGCAGGTGAGCACTGGCTTGTCTGAGAGTTCTGGTTGGCCAATCAGCTGGCACCTCCAGTTTAGCCAAGTGAACAGCAGGTGGGAAGGGTGCCCCCAAGGACTGAAAAGTATGCGAGAATGCTACAGGAAAGTTTTACAAAGCAATGCTGAACTGCTCTAATGAAAAAGTATCCATACCTACGCTGTTTACAGACTTTTCTCTTTTTTTTCCCGCAGTTAAATATCTTTGTGTTGCATTCCAACAACAATTGGAACAAAGTCTTACAGACGGTTGTTTGCTGCTTCCTCGCTGGTTCCGCAGCTGCTTTGGTCGAGAGCCAGATTCTGATGTTGTTGTAAAAGTGTCGCAGTTTGTTTAGCCTCGAGGGAACAGGCAGGGGTGAAGCCAACCAGGGACTGAATACTCAATTAAGGCAGACTTTTCTACAGAAATTGCTGAATAGATCCCAACTGCTGACAAACTGGCCTCCCCACAGTGACAGCTTAATCATAGTTCTGCAGAAACTGTCCGATACATTGGTTCAGTCACGGGTTTGGAGAAGATTGAGAGATAGCTATGGCGTGCAGGGAGTTTGTTGTGATTTGTCATCCTACTGCTTGTGTTTGGAGCTCGCTCTAATGACCACGCCACCCCCCGTGACAGGAACCCCCCTGTTTGAGCCTGGCCCGGGAATCCATCATTCTCTTCTTTGTGGCTCATTGGTCCCCCCCACCACCACACCAGCTCAGGACAAACTCCCCCGCTGAAAGCAGCAAATAAAGGTGACAGCAAGTTTACGGGAGGCCGGGTCACCTGGGAGGAGAGCTGAGGGTAACTGATACGAGAAGCTTCAGGAGCAGTTTGTCTCCTCACACAGCCCACAGGAGCAGTAAAGTGACGGTTTGATGTCCCGCTCAGCTCCGTCATGCTGATCTACTGAGGATCTGATGGGCTTTCTGCCATTCGGCTGCTCGGATGAAACATACGATCAGGTGATTCCTGCTCACATAAAAGCAGCACATTGTGTCAGAAAGCTGACTGTAAATCTGAAAAGTGATAAAACCCAAATGTTCTAAAAATATTTGTACCATGAGTCACCATGCCCTGCGATGGACTGGTGACCTGTCCAGTGTTTTGTAGCCACTGGGACAGGTTCCAGATATCCACAATCTTTCAGTGCAATGAGCAGTTAAAGGGATGGATGGATGGATGGATGGATGGAAGAACTGCAGGAACCAAAATTACAATCAGCAGATTATATCAGAAAACTCTTGTATCTAATTTGGAAATTCACAAAACACGCTAGTTCCTGATTTTTGTGGATAATTCTGCAGATTCATTTCAACATACATAAAATAAAAAAATAAAAAACTTCTTTTCAATCTCACATTTCACTGAATTATGATAATTTATTAATTTATGAATAAATATGAGATGAATTTTGAATTGCAGTTGTAACTGAAATGTTTAATTATTAAAAATATTTTAATTCATTCTTTCAATCATCAGCATATTTAATTTTGCTTGTAGTTAATTTCCACTCTTTAAGATTTGAGAATTTTGAAGTTTTAAATTTCCTCAGTTCCTCATGAGTTCTTCAACCTTTACAGTAACCTTGATGTCCCCCAAATGGCGGATGCTAAACTGGCCATTTTCCCAGAGACATGCTATCTATCGACAGCTATTTCAGCATCAATAGTGCATCCTACCTGTGCTGTCTCCGAAGACAGAAAAAGACAGTATTATTGGCTCTGTCTATGGCCTACTCTCTCTGGGACTCCTTGTTTGCTTGGTAGTCCTGAGGCCTGGACTGTTATCGAGGTGACTTTGGGTTAAATCTGGGTTTTTCCGTACTAATCTGAGCGGCTAAACTGATCCAGAGCAGATTATGCTCTGAATCAGAGATCAACGAGCATAAAGCACCTCCTCCTGACCTATCAGGTATCTTTGAACATCCTTCCCATGCTGGTGTGTGGATCATGACAGAAGTGTTTAGGAGCTAAAGAGTTTCAACGATAGATGCAATCCCTATCGGGACTGGAAGTACAGGCCTCTGAGCTGCTTTGTTTAAGCGATTCTTATGAAGCTGATCAAGATAATCACATTGATTCCTGTGTGATTAAGGTTATTCTTCATATATAAAATCATAACAGTTTACTTATAAAATATGTTTTAACAAACTTATTTTGGGAATACATCAACATCCATGTTCATCAGATGGTCAATTCCTGATTTGAATATTCTACCTAGGTGTCGTCATCTTTTGCCTTCAGTGTTTCGGTTCAGAGGTAATTTTTCTGCCTATTCATCTTGTTTGAAAAGAGACCATGATTTTCTGAAAGAAGAATAATAGAAAAATAAGGATAAAAAACTTCAAAATGATGCAGATGAAGATTTACCTGCCTCCCTGATTGCTGAGAGCTTCATCATTTGTGAAGTGAAGGATTGTGGGAGGGCGGCTGGAGGACCTTACTCCTGAGAAAAAAGAGTGATGAAGAAAGCAGTGAAAAGTGGATGAGGAGGAGGACCACATCCAGATATGCATGAGGCATAAATAAATATTAACTGCACCTAAAGGAGCAATTTTCCCTCCATGAATGATTTAACTTCTTAAGCCGGCTGCAGTCAGGCCGGATCGTCGGATCCACATTCTAACTGATAAATAAGGAATTACATGAGCGGCTGAATGGATATAAACACGGGGCTGCACCTGCATGGATGTTTACAAACGGCTTGTTATCTTTGTTGTCATATCACATTTTCCCAAATCACGGTTTGGCTCTGAATATTTAATGTTTCAGCAAAGTATCCTGGCTAATGCAGGTGGAAATGAGACAGCGAATACTTCTTGTTATACGATTTACAGCAGATTTTCTTTTGAAATTATAATCAGTTCGCAGCAAACCATGCTAACAACTTACTTTATTTAATTTTTTTTTTTATGTTGCCATGCAGGACGGAACAGACAAAATGTGATAGATGGAGCCCAAAATCTTTCTGATGCAGTTTTGGTTTCATATTTGTTAACTTAAAGAAGTTCTAGAGCCAGATTTCTTTTTCCCTTTCTGTTTTGTTTGTTTGGACAAGCATATTAAGAGGAAATCATAGCATTCATCTGGATGAAAAAGAGACTTTTGAAGCCTTAAGGCTCATTTATGTTCCAGAAGGGTTACCTCTGCATCAGTGGCAAATAGTAACAGTAACATTCCTATTTCATAGACATCCCTTTCAGGTCCATGTTATGAGGTGAAATATATTGAAAACTTTATTACCTACTGTGGATCCTCTACTTGTCCAGTTTCCTCAAAAGTTTGAAGGACACACTGCACACCATGCTGATGTATCCAAGGTTTTCAGCCAGCACCTCTTTGGGAATCACCCTGTTGTTGCTGAAATCTTATTTTCTGCCTGCCAAACTATGATATTTGTGTTTGCCACCAAAACTAGCTGAGGCTGGACAATTTCAATAGTTTAATGAAATAATTATGAACGATAAAAAGTTAATAGGATCACTGGATGCTGGAAGATGGAAAATGATGTGCTACATTTACTCATCCTAGAAGCTTATGCTTTCCAGAAAGAAATTCTGACATGTTTGGGGATCAAATCCACCTCTGATTTCATGGTAATCCACCTCACAGGTGAGCCTTGAAAATAAGCATTTCAAACTGACTTACTGATTCATTGATGTCCTAAATGCTTGCAGAATGTGATGATAAAAGAGACAGCAGGCAGTCTCATTCTCATTCTGAAATAATGTTTGTGAGTTATGAAGTAAACCAACGGGCCGAGCAGCACTGTGTGAGCGAAGCCACATGGACGTATAAAAGGCTGATGGTGCATTTGATTCTCCTTTGGGGAAAAGCAAAATCCCCTAATGATGCAATCAAGCAGGAGTCTGCCTCCCGCCAATCACCTGTCAAATTATGAAAAGCGCTGTTTGTGGTTTTAATCTCGCTGAATGCCATTCAACAATTTTCTATGCAGAACATTAGGGTGCAAGATGAATTAATCAGAGAGAGAAGAAATCAATCGGGCCCTGACATTTCAAACCACACTGCATGATCCTCACACACACACACGCACACACACATGCCAGGCTTCATTCTTTCTGGCTGATTTGATTACAATCCATCAAGACAGGAAATGTCTGGATTCTGCAGTCATGGCGTTAGTGACTCAGGTAAAGGTTCTCTGATGGACAATGTCCGTTCACTTTATTAGATATATCTTGCAAATACTACGGTAGGTTGGATCCTCTTTTGCCTTCAGGGGCATCATCCTGCTGGAAGTAGCGTCAGAAGATGCTCCACTGTGCTCAGAAAGGGATGGACATGGTCAGCAGCAGTACTCAGGTAGTTGTGCTGGTTAAACCAGGCCATTGTGGTACTAAGCGGCCCAGAAAATATTCCCTTCATCCCCTCAAGATACTTGATACAAGTTTCTAAAATGATGATGTTGCTCTGGGGTTCCAGCTCAACACTTGTCCATAGAGCGGTCAAACTAACATCCCTCAGCAACTGAGGGCCAAGATGCTTTCAGAGATAGTTCTAACACCTGACGCACAGCTGTGGAGGATGTGTCCCTGATGCTGCTCTCAGGTTACACATTCTCTAAAATGTGTTGGCAAGATGTTTATCTGATGATGGAGGCCACTTGCTCTTTATTTGGATTGAGCTCTGTCATACCTGGACCGCCTCCGACTCACCACTGATGTTCAGAATTCCTTTTTACATGAACTTTGAAATCAGACCATTTTGTCTTTATATGACGATGACGTGATTTTCTGATTCTGCTGCATATGTGTGTGTGTGTATGCGTGTGTTTTTGTGTGTAACTGAGGGGCAATTTGGAGTGGATGTTAGCAAGGCAGGCTTATTTGTATCACACTTTCCATGTACACAACAATCCAAAGTGCTTTACATAAACCATTAAAAGCATTACAGCAGGGTTCAGAAGAAGCATTAAAAATTACATAACAATGGCATATAAAAGGAATTCTATTAAGTAATAATTAAAACGGTGTGCAAAATCATAATAGAATATTGTTACATACATAAATCGATCAAAACTATGGAACTTAAAAAACTAATGGAAGACATTTGCACATTTTATGTGCACCTTTTCAAATGAAATTATGAACCCTAGCCAGTCTCTGACTTTTCCTAAAATCACATGAATTTTCATTAAAGATAGTTTTAACCTTTAGTAAGCTTGGTAAACATCAGACGATATAGGATCAATTCTATCTATATCAGTCATTCTGACTGCACAGGATTTTATGCTTTTCTATTTTTAGATTCCTGCTATTCTGGATCAGTTAATATGGAAGTATCCTGTAAAGGACACAGAACCATGAGGTAATAAATGTCCACATCATCTTCAAAATGTGGATTACAGCACAAAAAAGATGCAGCACCAGGTGCTGCCTGCTGAAACTCTTAGCAATTATAAATCATGATTATAAACATTTCAATCTGCTGCCTTTTATCAAAACAGCTGATAATTAACGTTTGTCTTTTCTTCTTTGTTTCCTTTTTTCTTCTGCTTTATTTAATTTATGTTATGGTTTGTTTTAATTATTCTCAGTGCTTCTTCTGCACCCGTCTGTAATGCTTCTAATGTTTTATTAAATTCTCCTTGGATTGTCTTGTACATGACACGTGCAATACAAATAAAGTGTTGCTGTACAGAGACGCAGAGAAACAGCAAAACAGAACAAAATTCAAACCTGAAAAGCTGGTCTGAGCTTCTGTGACTTCTAAGAAGTTGATTTAGCTTCATAATTGTGGCTACTGTAGATGGTCATGAAATATAAGTATTAATATTATTGTCTTCATAGATAGATAGATATAAACTTTATTTGTTGTTGTTGAAGTCTAAATGCTGCTGTCATAACAGCTTGTGGCTGTTTTAGTGTTAAAGAAGAGCTTTCACACCTCACCTGTCCGATCCGGACAATGGCAGATTTAGTACAGCTAGAGGAATGGTGGCGGATGTTAGTGTGTCTGTGGTGATGGCGGGGATCTCATCATGGAGACTTGTGATTGGCTGATCAGTCTCTTTCAGCCCCCGTCTTCCTGGGCGAGATCTCTGAAACATAAATAATTAAGGCCGTGACACGTAAATGATGTGTTCCGTATTTATCAAGCTCTGATCATCAACTGGTCAGTTATGAACATTGCATGAATCACACATGGATCCAATCATTGCATCATTCCTCCGATCAGATGTGTGCTCATTTCCACGTTTGTTTGATTGATGAGGGCCAGTGTGTGCCCTTTGGGGGTTGGGAACCACTGTCCTGAGCATTCATACAGGAGTTGTCTGACTAAACCTCCAAGCATTGGAGTTGGAGCAAAGTTAGTGTAGTGAGTTGCTGTAGTTTGAATCAAACACTTAGAAGCATCATGCAGATCTGTGTCACGCGACATGCTGACAAGATTTTAATATCATCTAAAACTATTAATCATTCACCATCATTAAAAAGTCATGAGCTGCATGTTTTGCTGTTGGGGAAACAGGAGCATGTTTGACTGATAGTAGAAAAGCAGCTCATGCTTGGGTTGGTCTAAGTAAACCACACCGTGACTCAACAAAAGGGATGAAATATTTAAGTTAATTTGACAAAGATGCATCCTCCTAATGAAAAGTTAATGTCAAGGTTATGTCAAAACGATATTCATCAGTCAATGTAGGTCACTAAAGTCTTTAAACATTCATTTATTTCTTCATTTGTCTTCCTTTAAGACACAGCTTGCAGTTGTTTGAAATGAAATATATGTCATTTCCTGCTTTTAGTCCCGCCGAGTGCGTCCCTGATGGATGTGTGTACATAGCAGCGTACGAGTTTGGAATCATGATGGATGACGGGGTGAAGAGCAAAGGGCATGAGCCAGTGTACACCCGGACTCTGAACATCTCCATCCATCTCCTGTTAATGCAGCAGCCGTGGGACCGAGGCTGGGGGACACGTTGTTGACATCGCATTGAATCATGGGTGATTTATCATGTCGAGATGGAGCCCTGCATGTTCGCCGTCCATGACTCCATCTCTGTTTTTATACATGTTTGTTCCCTCCCTCTGATATTTCATTTCTTTCTCTTTTTTCCATTATTTCCTTCACTTGCACATTTTTCCTTATTATTTTTTCATCATGGCTCTTTCCCAGTTTCCCCCTGTCTTATCATTTTCCTCTTCGTTTCCCTCTCTTCTTACCTTTATTTCATTATTCTGTTGTGTCTCTTAAGGCCAGTCTCAGTCTGCCTTCTCATCTGTTCTTGTGTTCTTGTGAAATGTCAACAGTCAAATCCCAAGTGCCGTTCCAGTTTCAAAGCGTCATCCACAGAAGCGGTTCAAATCCTGTTAAATTTTCTAACTCAGCCTGTCACCTGTTCAATCCAAGAGCATCTTAGATTCCAATCTGATGGTTCTTCTTGAGAAATGAATTCCTGTCTCTTTAGATTCTAGTTTGAGGTGAACTATGAAAATAAAAACCATTCTGTCATTTACCGACAGCTGACAATTATCTAACATCTGAGATGTAACTTTTTGAAGCTGCATTTTGGTCTCAGAGTTGAAAATGATAGTGAATTCACTGTTTGGGAACAACTCTGAGTGTGATCAACTGCAATGTCTAAGCCTTATAAAATGGGCTGGGGTACAACCTGCAGTCAGGGCCTGTTACTGAGAAATATGACTTCTTGCTTTTAATGTGTTTGGTGTCTCCAGTTAGGCTGATCAGACTTGTTTTCCATGCTGAAGTGCAGCGAAAATGAGATGCATCATCTCCCGGAATTTGTCAACATTGCAGGCAAATACGCACCTTACCAAATCTCATCTCTTCATCTCAACACATCAATTTGTCCAATGCGGAGATCATAACAAACATCATTCTCTTTCCTCTGCTTGTTTTAAATCAACTCAACTTGTAACGCTGGCGTCTGAAAGCATGACAGGAAAAAAAAAGTCTTAATCCAATCAGTCTTGGAGATATTGTGTATGACAGACGGACAAACAAGCATAAACTTAGTGTCTTTCAACCAGTTTCATCATGAAACGGTGAACCAATAGAGCTTTGTCTTTGTATTTCAGTGAGCTTATTCATTGCAGCAGTTGAGGACAAAAGCACTGTGGAATTTTTTTTTTTTTTCTGACAGACTGTAGACGGAAGTAAAGTAAGAAGAGAAGACATGAATAAACAAGGTTATGATATTCACTATCATGACATCCAGGCCGCCTCTTACTGACCTGATTCTTGGTTCACCGTCACGTAGCATCACCTGAACTTATCTTTAAAGCTTTATAAAACCCAACATTTACTTTTCTGTGCCTCAAACGCCAGCCTTTTTTCTCCTCACTTAGTGACAAAGTTATTTGTATGAAGCAATAACGATAACTTTAACCAAGGTTAAATAAGGGCAATTAGAGGATTTAACCCTGGCAAAGTCAGTTATTGATCCGACCAATGGCAACCCAGCACTGGTAACAGAAAGCGACTACTCATTCAACCTGGGTACTAACTTAAGAATCCAACACATCATATTATTGAATCATCTGTCGGGGTTATCTGTCGGCATATCTATCATGGCATCTGTGGTTGTCAATCATTGTTTCTTCTGTTAAATCTATTTTTACGTCTATAGTTGTCTAGCATCTTTTTAGACAGGGAAATCTGCACAATACTTTTTGAGTATGTTTAGCATTTGATGAGACCGTTAGGAAAACACCTCTGCTGTTTATAACAGCTAAGTTTAAGGGATAGTTCAGTGGGCTTTTATTCGTGGTTAGGATGAGAACTCCCGAAGTGAAGTTGTAACTTGCTTGTCTTCATAATGTCAAGATTTATATTTTGAGATATACAAAGTTGCACGGTGGTAGCTCTCGAGGACCGGACTTGAGCACCCCTGTTTTATACAATAGTGCTTATCCTTCCAGGGCTTTGTCAAGGAATTACAACCAGTGAAAAGCAAGACTCTTGGTCAGACTGTGTTCCAAAGCTTTATTGCATAGGCATCGCACATATGGAGACGTCTCTCCAGGAATATAGCAAGACCAGGGCAAGACCAGGTTCTTTTGTAGCTGATCTGCGCTCTTCTGTGCGCGCAGCAAAAGGTTTTACGACATCTTTGGTAAACACATGAAACAGACCACAATAAGAGAGCAGAGTCTTAGGTAAACACATGAAACAGAGTACAATCAATAAGGTAATAAAAGTATACATTCTGCACTTAGCAAAATCCTGCTGAAAGGTAAACATCCTTGGCAGGAATCCAAAACAGGCTTAGGAGTAAAGTAAATGAGCATAATAAAGAGTATTTATACAAAATTTCCACCACAACTTCCATCTCTCTTCATTTGTACCATTGTATCTAGAGGGAGGGGCGGTTTGTGGCTCAGTTAGTTGAGTAGGGAGAGGAGAAGAAAAGAAGCGAAAAGGGGGGAAGGAGGGGGGGGGGGGGGGGGGGGGGGGGGGGGGGGGGGGGGGGGGGGTGTGGGGGGGGGGGGTGGGGGGCATCGCAGGGGG
>JBBBVT010000007.1:4294124-4308651 GCA_037177035.1 Craterocephalus eyresii
CCCCCCACACACACACACACCCCCCCCACAGAAACATTCTACTCACCCCCGTTCCACACATGCCCCCTTCAAAATGTCTTCGCTCCATTCGCACCTCTTCTCTGCTGCCATTTGAAGGCGGGAAAAATGGCGAAGCCCCGCCGTGCTTTCTCCTGGCTGCGCCAGCGGTGTGCACACTTTTCCGCCTCCTCCTCTGATTCTGGTTCGAATATATAAGGCTGGATCTCCGAAAACGCCATGGCTAATGATATTAGCAGTGGATGCAATAGCCGCCAGCCAATCACGGAGTGTAATTCACAGCGACGAAGGATGACGTTAATGTTTTATGTGCATTTCTCAATGAGGTTGCCAGATAAGCTCAGAAATGATGCCAAAAAGGGCAAAACAATGTGTTATTCACCAAACACACATACAGAGCACTTTGGACAGACTTTTAAGAAGGTTCTGAACCATTACAGACCCAACCAATTGTTTTTTGGCTACTTATCACATCACAGAACAAGGATTAACCCACTCAACCATTCTTGATCACCTTTAAGGATTTGTATGCATAGGAGCCTTTTTGAACACACAGCCACTGGGTTTGAGAAGTTGAAGGTAAAATATTTGTGTGTAAAATATTATTCTGTGTGCATTTTTGTAATTTGTGAATGTGTACATTTATTTCATGTGTATAATTTGGTGTATAATTTCAGGTTTATGAGCTAGTTTTAGCACAAAAATGCTTTGTGAAATACTCTTAGGAAAACTCCTAAAGTTAAGACAGACACGCTCACTTTTTCTAGGAGTTACTCCTACATTACCCTGATAGGAGCTACTTTTAGTCCTAAGATTCTTTGTGAATACGGACCCAGGATTAGAATCAGTGACCCACAGCCACAACTTAAAAGGGATACTGTGTAACTTTTGGCCACTAGGGGGCCGAAATCGAACATTCTCTCTCTTTCTGCGCTCCTCAGACACCAAGTTCACCTTCTTATTTTGTTCAAATTTGACCAACTCTAAAAGAAAAAGCCACATGAAGCACATCCCACTGTGTTTTATTGCTGTAGAACAAAGTGCTGCAGGTAACATGATTCATGAGAGACAGATCCGCTCATGCTAAGTTGTATGTCTGGTTTCTGAAGAGGGCAGCCCCCTCAGAGCACTGGTATGTGTCAAACACTGCACTGACCCCAGAAATCCTACATTAATACTCACATGAGGCTAATGAAGGGATCAAAAGTTTATTATGGGGCGATTAGTGGCCAAAAGTTACACAGTATCCCACACTATGCCAAATAAACATGCAAATGGTCCATTGACACACAATGAAATAAAGCTACTCCTGATGTCAACAGATGGGCTCCTTATTAGTGAAGTTCATTTTTACATTTTGTTTTCTGCAGCTGCATCACTGTGATCCAGATTTCCCTGCAGCTGAAGTGCATCATTGAGTGTAAAATGGAGCAGTGACCGTATGGACTATGTCACACCATGCAGTGTGTTGCATTCTTGTATAATCTGTTTTCCATTCATCGAGGAGTGGCAAGCTCATTATTTATAAATGATGGAATTCTACATGTAGTCACAGTAATTTATGCACAAAAGTATGAAACACTTTTCTAATTAAAGAACAAATTGGGGTCATGTTCCTGTAAGGTGACATTTTGCCACAAAGGTGGAGGAAGTTCCCAAAACCTATAAGGCAGACGGATGGGATCCAGCTGTCAAATAATATTAGGAAATATGCTAGGCTGGGAAAAGAAGGTGTGGCAGGACGACCAGAGGGCCCGGGCGGGGATCGATCCGACAACCTCCCGGGTGAAAGTCATGCGCCCTTGCTAGTCAACCAAAAGGATATCCCCGTGGCCAAGTAGCCAGGGCGCATCATCAGTCGGAGGCACACTGTGACAGGACCCACACACTGTCACAGAAGGTGTATTAGTTTTTGTAAAAAAATAAAATACTTTGTCATAGAAATCAGTTTTATTCTAGCTGAATAAAAATTTGGCAGTTTATCTCGCCGTCTGACAGCACATGAGTCACTTTTTCCGGCCTAAACAGCACAGATACTTCCCGAGGTCAGATCATCCTGTACCTTCAGCTCAGAGTCGGGAACACTGATCACTTGATCAGAATCTTCTCAGCTTCTTTTTTCCTAATGAGTCATTTCCAATGTGCTCGCCTGGTGAAACTCGGCTCGCTACAAACTGCAGAGTTACTCTTTTTTAAGATCTATCAGGAGGAAAATGGAGCTCCTGTCCGAGCCGGACTGAAAGGAGATAATTCACAGGAGAAGTCAGAGGAGAGAACAGGATGAAATGAAGTGAGGGAAAGAAAGCGAGAGAGGAAATTGATGAGAGGGAAGTGGCATAAACACGATGGGTGCTCCTGGTCCATCTCAAATGAAAATCCAATTTCAAAAGGGGTTTCAGCAGTTTATGTGTGAAGAAAGAGAAGAGGAGGAAGGGAGGAAAAGCAAACAAAAATGGACTAAAAAAATTGCCTGGCACAGATGAGATGCAGTAAGAGGCATTGCAAAATCCTGAAGGCCTGAGGAGAGACAATGATCTTCAATTACCAGATGTTCTTTTCTCAATTTTAGACAAGAGCAAAGGGAGAATTGAAAGAAAAGAAGCAGAGGGGTGGGAGGAGAAGCGGGCGGATGCTGGAGAGAAACAGAAAGCATGGGGACAGAAAGAGGTCACGACGAAGCTATGTGGAAGAGATCCAGGTGGAAGATGTTACAATTTCAGTCACTGCATCCCATTAGTGGGGCCACTTCTTCTGGACTCGCTTCTCCATTTACAGATCGTATCGTTTGTAAACACACTCTCTTTCTGCCGCGGTACACCCATCCAACAGAGTTCTGTCATGATCGCCCCCCCTCCTCCCGTCGCCCGCAGAGATTGCTCCCTCGCCACCATTTGCAATTCAAAACGATTTTTCCCCGGCAGATTTGTGTACACAGGACTGAAGAGAGACAGTAACGGAGTGGAGTCGAGTCAAGTCGGGGGTGACAAACACGAGGCCTGATTCAACATCCTGCTTTGCAGCGGCGAGCGTTGACACGGCTGTCAGGAGAGCAAACAAGAAATGTCTCGCTCTGTTCGCCACCTTCACTCACACTCCATCTGATAAAAAAGCATCTTTCTATGTCTGCTGATGAAAAGTGAAAGATGGGACTATGAGGACAAATTTTGTTCCTTCAGTTTTTGCTGTAGGATGATTTACTCAGTCTTTACCTTTCCTTTTTGTTAATTGTATTTCCAACTTGTTTCATCAAAGTTGCCCCGGAGTCGTCAGTGTGCCCTTCGGGAATGTGGCGACGTCATGATTTTGATTTGTTTTCTGCTCATCTGGTAGAAATTCTGTAAGAATGGATTTACCTTGACCAGTTTGGGATCTGCATGTGGGGTTGAAATAAATCCATGCAAAGCTTCATCTTTAGCTCCACACAGGAAAAGTAGAATTTGAATGCATTGCTGACTGGGAACGAACCCAGATCTTATGAATACCAAAGTCCAGAGCGCAGAGGGGGCCATTAAAAGAATACATGCAGGCTGACAATAACAACCTCACACTGGCTGAAAAATGATGAAATGAATGGAGATATATGCAGGATGTGGCTGGTTGTACATACAGACTCCACTAAAGAATCATATTATAGGTTCTGGTTGTGGTCTCCAACTGAGGAGGATTTTTTGTAGAATATTTATGGACAATGGTTAATAAAAGGGAGAATGATAAATACTGACCCACAATGACGGGGCACACTGCTGGGATTGAGACAATGTTCCCAGAGTTCGACTACAAAACGAGAGATATTAGGTATATGTCAGACAGTATGACAGATGAACTGGTTTGATAATTGTTAATAAACTTGTGGATAGTTTCTACTCTGTCCAGGCAGTCTGATGATACAGTCTGTGAATAATCAATAGGTCTTTTAGTGAATCAGGACTTACATGCATAATAGTTTGGGGCGTTTTTGTAGAAAGGGACAGGACAGTCAATAAACTGAGCGGATCCTTTTTTAAATGCAAAAACCACAATAGGTTTCAAACCTGATTTTGTTTAGGTGGTAAAAGTTACAGCTTAATAATGTGAATTCTGTTTTTATTTTTATTTTTGAATTCTATTTTTTATTTTGAATATGAAGCATAGAAAGAGAATAGACGGATAAAAAGAGGAAACAAATTTTCAGAAGATAGATAACAATGCAATCCATAAAGCACGGATCCCAGACGGCCAAATCAGCAGCAGCCGAGCCGCTGGACACCAGCCATCCAGGGCGGACAGAGTGCCCATATTCCTTGGATTAGTAAGTTTGGTTTGTTTGACCACCACTTTATTTATTGGAAATAAGTGAGCCTGAAAACTTCCCATGATTACAAACAAGTGATTTATAAAAAAAATAAAAATAGGTAAAAAAAAAAGTCAATACTAGTTTGACTAGTTTTGATAAAATTGAGCTTCACTGTCCGCTGTTGTTGGTTTCTTCTGCTCAGCAGTAAGATTAGCCTCTGCATCTTTTACATGACTCACAAAACTTGGCGAAGCTCATTAAGCCCTGCAACCAAACGGTTAAGTGATGGTTTGAAAGCACCTGCTCTGCTCGCCAAACATCATGCTAGTTGTCAAGGATATACATACATTACAAATGATGATTTACTGAGGGATGATGATGGTTTGTGCTTACTGTCATTTTCAGTGGTAAAACAAGTGTCTCTATGCTGCTTCAAAATTCAGGTTAATGCCTTTCAGGGATGAGGATTATTCCCTAACGCTGATGAGAACAAGATGCTGCCTTCTTTGTCTTTAAACATGATGCACCTCCAGAGATCGTGGAGTGACTAATCATCCTGGCTGTAAGCAGATCTGCATTGTGGATGATGAGTTTCTCAGTGTAAAACATCTTGTTCGTCTCTGAGCTCTTCTCCTTTGTGTCATCTTGTCTGTGGTTTATTTTATGCATCGCTTTACATCCTCCCTGTTGACTTAATGCTGCTTATGTATTCGCTCATGATGCATGCTGAATGCAGGGCAGAGCTGCAGCATTTGCCATGCTAATTGCTGGCAGATAAACAACAGCAGTGCCCTTCCAGCAAACTGAGAAGCTTTTTTTTTGTTGGTGCTGCTGTTGTTGTCACTGAAGTGGCTCACGAGGCTCCGACAGCTCCGCTATCTGGAAGATGGCGGCTCTGAAACCAGAAAACAAAAAGCAGGAGGCACAAAGCTCCTGTTTACCCTCTTGAAAGCTGAATGGGTCATTATTGGTCTAATTAAACTGCGGAGCATTTTTAAATTCCTCACATTCTGTCAGACTCTCTGCCTCTCTGTGTTTATCTGCACTGGAACGAAGAAAACTGCTTGAAGATTTATTGCCGACTGTCATGTTAACTCTCCTCCTGTCCACTGCTGGGAACCTTTACATCAAACAGCCCCTTAAGAACCAACTTTAATTACTCTCCGTCTCTGAAGTCCTCCCTGTCTTTGGCTGTAAACTCATCTTAGTTTTCTGTGGAAGCATCTTTCCTCCTGCCTGCCGTTCGTTCGCTCTTTATACCCCCGTCTCTCAAATTCAGACAAGCTTCAGCTGGCATGACTTTTGAAATATTTCAAGTTAATTTATTTGAGCGCTTAGCCAAAGAACAAACACCACATTCGATAATTTGACTTTCTTAGACATTTGCTCTGGATCCTTGAATTTAATTCAGCTTTATTCCAACTGCGCCAATTCACAGCAAAGTCATCTCAAAGCATTTCTACGATCAGTACGCTTCATAGTTGTCTCATTATAATCCAATTAATCCACAGCCGTTATACGACCCTCAAAAGCCTGATTTAAAATGACTATGAACATATGAAGCCAATTCATAAAAATAAAATAAGAATTGCCTAACTAAACCAACACACTGCATCATTCTCATACCTTATGTTCAAACAGTTTTGTTTAATCGCAAGCTTAATCAAGATGCAAAATAAGATTCATTCATTCATCATATTTTGACTAAAGTATTTTTTGGCTTTTAACCTTTGAAAAGTGCAATGCATATCTTCTGTTTAACATCTTCATGCTCCCGCTGGCACAGGTCATAAAAACAACTAAATTAGTTACCACAGAGACTCAGACAACACACACAGATTTATATTACCATGTCACCAGGAGACCGAGGCCCAGGGCAGGCTCTTGGTAGATGCATTAAGGAGATTAATGACTGGATGAGCTTGAACTTTCTCCAGCTGATCAAAACCAAAACTGAGGTGATTATAGTTGGTGCCAATCAGAAGCGAATAAAATAGTGCGCTCCAGTTGTGTCTGAATTCTGAGCAGGGGAGGTAATTACCAGTTTGTTTGCGTTCCAGTTGCAACAACTCAGAAAGAATAGATGTCTCCATTTGTGAGCCCCTACAAATGCTGATAAAACTAGTAAATCACAGACCCATTGGAAAAAGGTACACAATTAAAACTAAAACCAGTTTTAGAGAGTGTTTACAGCCTACTAGAGACCTTAAAGACACAAAATGTGTCATGAATAATTTTTCATAGTGGTACAGACTGCAGCTAAATCGCCTTGTCTATTCTGGACAGATTAACTCAGGATTTTGACAACTGGAATGCACTAAAAGTCAACACTAAGCTTTATTCTATACACATGAAAACCACCGACTGAAGAACTGGGATCTTCTTTCTGCTTGCGACTTGTCTATGTATGCATCATGCCTGCCACGCATTCCTAGCATCTGTCTGGCACATAGGCTCCTTACACGGGTTAACGTGTCAGCTGACTTGAACTTTGGTGTGTACGCTTGCGTATTCAGCAGGTACATCCCTGCCCTATGAGTATATCATGGTTAAAAGACCTGATGTCTCACCTGGACCTGGAATAACTAGTCAATGGTTTCATCTTTAGTCGGCTTTATTATTGTAAAAGCATCTTTACAGGTCCACAAAAAAATATATCATATAGAGTAATTGCAGCTTATTTAGAATTCTGGTGCCCAAGTCCTAACTAAGACCCACAAACGTTACTTATTCATTTTCTTAGCAATGTTGATGCTATTTAAAAACTATCCATTTTTTCCTGGTATCACAGATTCTGCCAAAACTTCAACTCGATTAATTCAGGATCTGTCAATCGATATGAGACAATATCGCAGATGATTTAACACAATAACTTCCATCCCATATCAAAATGTGAAAACAAATCGTAATGTCATGATTTTCCCTACGGAAATCCAACATTTAAATGAAAAAAAAATCTGTTTTTTTAACAAACTGATAGAATAAATAGGTGTATGGTTTATACTTTATCCTGTCTCTAGCCTGAAATGTTTACATCTTAGTTATAACTAAGTAAAGACTGACTTTATCATAGTTACACACAACATCTTTTGATATCCATGTTTTTGTCATCGGTTTAACCAAAATTATGGAAACAATTCCACAATTTCTTCCAAAAAAATGTCGAACAGATAATCACTGAATCAAAAGATGCTATTGGCTCACTGATTGCAGAATGGATGGATTGTTGCAGTCCTTGTATTGACTAAGGTAGAACACAAATTATGGTTTTAGTCTGTTTCAAAAATTCAAGATTTAAATTACCTCTTTTAAATACTTTTCCACTTTTTTATCATATTGTTTGTGGATATTTGGCAAATTCCTTTTTTTTGCATGTGCTTCAAAAATATGTTTTCTCTCTGTCAAATCTTTAAGTTTTGGCTAAAAACTTATTTTTCCGTTCTTTTTCTCTCTCTGTCTGTCTTTTTATCTCTCTATCTTCTCTGTCTTTGTCATTTCCCCTGCTCGCTCAACCAGGTAGCTCAGGGGACCAAGTGACTTTAAATTGATTCTTTCTTCTTCTTCATGTAGGGGCATTAAATTGAAACCAATCCCCAAATGCTTAAAAGCCCAAACTGCAAACCAACTTCCTGCCTGTCGCCCCCGATCTCTATTCAGAAGAGAAAAGAAGCTGTAGGCGGATGGATGGGGGAAGGTAAAAGGGAGTGGGTGGGGGGTTTGAGGGCAGTGCTCACACAATGAAACGACAGGGTTCGTTTCGTCTTCGGAGGATTTGGTAAATCCGGAACTGTGTCAAGAAGCTTTGAACAGAAAGGAAAGGCCCGCCAGAGCAGAACCACCGAGCATGACAACCAGCTTTAGTTTATGTCATTGTATTCAAATTTACACCATCCCCAACACTTATCATCCCACCGCCACTCTTCCCAGCACATACAGGCCCACTTTGAAGATGGATCACCGTGGAGAAGAACACATTTTCCCTTTTTTTAAAGTCAGATTGGCACAAAATGAAGCGAATGAACTTTTTATGTGTGTCAGCTTGACATAATAGAGAGCACACTGCAGGAAATGGACATGTTCAGCTGCGTTACCTATGCAGCTTTAAATCTGCCTTTTTATTGAACATACTGTAAAGGGTATACAACTGACAGGACAAGAAATCATTCTACTAGAAATGCCAGGACTGATTTGGACCTCCTTTTTTTCCATCACGACTGCCTAAATTCATGGTTTTATAGATTCAACAAGCTGTTGGAAACATTTCTGAGATTTAGCTCCTATTGACCTGACAGCATCCCACAGTTGCTGGGATTTTTGGACATGTGTTCAGAGATGGTATTCTGCATACCTTGTTTGGAAACAGCATTTATTTGACTTTTGCTAGTTTATGCATTCTCCTCTTACCTGGAAACAGATGTCAAGCCATAAATTACAACCTATCCTTTTAATACGTCAGATCGTTCCATTTCTTGATGCTAATCTGAAACAAAATCAGGAAAAGTTTCATTCTGGATGTGTTTACTGTATCTTGATGATCAAATGAGTTAAGCAGTTTTTCAGAGAGATAAGAATCTTATATTATCACTGTTAGAAAATTATCAGATAACACTATAGTGAGAGTATGAGGTAGAAATACAAACAGTGAAAAACTACAACTGAAACACTTTGGATGTGCACTGTACACAGAGCAGAGATAGCATCCAGGTAGTGTGACTCTTTTCAAATGAAGAAACTACACAAACCCAAGGTACCTGTTATCTGTTTTCATCAGAAAAAGGCTCAAGCTTTGCTATCTGATTTTTCAAAAAAGAAAAAAAAACAAACATTTCCTCTGCTTTATATTCCTCCATTTTTCATTTCAAAGTAAAAAACAAACTGCTTGACAATACATGTAGTACTGTAATCATAATCAAGTGAGATGATAATCCAATTCATCTGGTGGGCAAATGTACTTTCTCCAAAGTACACTGACAAATCTCAGTGAAAACTTTGATGTCATGGTATTTCCATTAGGTATGTGTTTAATCTTTATGATATGAAATGAAAACTTAATTTATTCAGATTACATTTTTTATGTAGGATGCAAATCAATATGGCTAAATTTCCTATAGATATTCTGGAAAATCATTATTTAAATAGTAGATCAGTGCTCTGCGATTGGAATTGGGAATTTTAGTCATTTCAGCTGTTTGGAAAAATTAGAGAAAACATTTTTAACAATCCTGTGAGTCATAAACATGTTTGTGATGAGCAGAAATGTCCTGCTTAACATGATTCTGTGATATTGATGCACTGACTACATACTCATCCTTTTCACAGGGTAACCTACATATCTGGGGTCAGCCAAGCGACCAGAGGCATTGCCCCCCCACCCACCTGCCTCTGAAGCCTCTGGGATGACTTCCAGAGGTTTTAATTAAGCCATCCAGCATTCTTGTGTACCTCACTGAGCCCAGCAACTATAAAGGTGTCTAATAAAATCAGGTGGTGGTAGACGTGAAGTGTTGGGATGCTTTGACACTTTGAGAGCTTCTCCGCAAACAAATGACCAGCGAATCCTGAACAGAGAGAAGCCGATGACGCAGCAGAAACAGTTTTAACTGCCAGAACTCTTTCTTGTTCACACCAGCTCTAACAGAGTGATGCAGGAAACACTTAAAACCCACATTGCTACCTTTTTCAGAGAAAGGCACCATCACCAACACCTTCTGTTAAAAGCACCATCATGCTTTCAGCTGGTGAGCGAACGAAAAACTATAATTTTTAAAAAAGCGGCACTCAAGATTACAGTGTTTGACTTGTCGTAGGTGGAGGTTGCATGCTGACCTTTACTTCTCCAGGTGGGAGGAATCTCACCTGTCAGCCCCATCTGCTCTCAACAGACCAAAACTTCCTTATTTTTGTCTTTTTTAAAACTTTTTCATTTATTTTATTATCTTTTTTATTCAACATTTATTTGTATAAAGGTCCATTCATCATGATGTAAATCTCCTCAAATCAAATTAAGAAATTAATTAAATTGAGATGTGGTGATTGTGGAGCCGATCGGAGTACAGTGGACTCATTGTCATGTTGGAGATGATCTGAGCTTTGTGACATGGAGCATCATTCTGCTGGAAGTAGCATCAGAAATTGCTCCACTGTGCTCACGGAGGGAGGGACATGGTCAGCTACAATACTCAATAGGCTCTGCTGAAACCAGGTCATGTTGGTGCTAAAGCCTTGTTTCCACTGAAAAGTATGGTATGGGTCGATACGGTCAGATGCGCATTTTGAGCGTTTCCATTGTGGAAACGTCCCATTAAACCGACCCATGCAGTACCAGTTTTGGGCCCCCTTCAGTTGTGGGTCCATCAAAAATGGTATAGTACTGTTTGGGCTGAGCTACTGGCATCATGTAATACAATGCATTGATTGTGGACAGAAACAAAAACAAAAAACTCCCAAAACAGTGACACAAACACAAGTCCGTACACGCTGGAAAGTAATCAATAAAAATGATGAAGTCGTGTAAAATGAGCTGGATGGAGCGGTGAAGAATTAAAACATATATAGAGACATAGCTCGTGTTCGCTTCACATGTGTTGGTGTCGCACAAGTGTGATGGCGTGCTAGAAACCCTGCATGCCGATGGCGGACCGACTTTCAGTGGAAACACTTTCCTGAATGGACCATTCAGGATCGGACTGAACTGTACCGAACCATACCGAACCGTGCCATACACCTCTGTGGAAACGAGGCATAAGGGACCCAAAGTAGATGAAGAAAATATCCCCCCACACCATGCTTGCATGTTTCCACCAAGTTCTGAGCCTACTATCTGAATGTTGCACTGAAGTGGAGACTAATGAGACTAGTGTGTTCAGAGATGATATTCTGCATACTTTGGTTGGAACCAGTGTTTGCACTCCCGGTTGCCCTTCTATCATCTCCAACCAATCTGCCCATTTTACTCTGACCTCTGATATAAAAGAGACATTCTGGTCCAGACAACTGCTGCTCATTGGATATTTTCTCCTCTTCTGACCATCCTCTATAAACTCTAGAGATGGTTGTGTGTGAAATCCCAGTAGATCATTGGTTTCTGAAATATTCAGACCAACAACCATGTTGTGTTTTAAGTCACTTAAATCCCCTTTCTTCCTCATTCTGATGCTCAGTTTGAACTTCAGCAAATCGTCTGGTGCCTTGGAAGGACAAACCCAAAAGAGGAGTGTCCTTTGAATGCTTGGTGGTGCATGTTGAATTACCTACAAAGACTACAAATATAAAAGTATAAAGGGACGAAAACAAAAAGGGAATGATCCAAGGAATGATCCAGAAATAAGATGATCAGAAGATCCAAGTAGAAATAGCAGACCAACAAAAAAGAGTGACTAATGAGCTATATGACCTTTGCACTCAAAAGTAGGACCAATACATGCACAAAAAATGTGAAATGGAGAAAATTCTGCAATGAGTTTCCAAATTTAGACTTGAATGTAGGACTGTCCCAAAGTAGTGAAGAAACTTTACCTGAAGGATTGAAATCCATCTCCATCTCTGCACCTTATTACCAGCACAGACTTTCCCAGCACAAACTCAGCAGCTCCATCAGGCCTCCCGGAGACGGCGAACAGGACAAGGAAATCTCAACGGGTCTGATTTCAGCGTTAGGTGGAGCTTTAATGATCCCCGCAGGGACTTAAAGAGGAGAGAGGAACTGGAGGTGGGAGTCGATCCGCAGGTCGGGGATTTAACCCGCAGCTTCATTCTGGATGAGCCAGCAGGATGGCAGGTAGGCGGCCTGAGAGAATGCTGAGAGGTGTCAGCTCAATGCCAGGTGGTGACAGGAAGTGGCGGGGTGCCAGTGTAACAGAGGCAATGTTGAGCTACGTTCACAATCAATATCTACTGTAATGCACAGACTCAGGAGAAAGGTGCTCCAGATTAACTATCCCTCTATTAATAGATCAGTAATCACATTCAACTTCATATTCATTGTTTTTTTTCACTTATTAAAGATTACTTCCTGACAGATTAAAGATTACTACCACAAATGGATCAGATAATGGAATTTTCAGGGGCTCAAATAGTGGTGGCACTTGAAGTTGAAGTTTTCTGTTCGTTAAACTGCCTGGTCCTTTGAACATTAAAACACAATCATAATACATGAAAGTAGAGTTCATAGACAGCATATTAATTCTATTTGGACCAAACTGTTCTAGGGACTCCCTCAGGATTGTGATATCTCCCCAAACAACATCTTCAAGGATTTTTTCTGTTGTTGCATTACAAAGCAGCAAGTGTTGAAGTCCCAGTGTGTGAGTATTACTCCAATGTAGTGGTGCGCTAATTGAGTGAAAACAACCAAGCAAGGCTCTCTTGCGCCTCGTCGTTTAAGCGCGTTATTACCACTACCAAAGCAGTGGAGAGTCACAAATGTGAAAACATCAACATCTTTCCCATTTTGGAGTGTTCTGTCAGGTGATGAGGTGCAGTACAAAACATTATTATGCTTTGTTATTGATGCTAAGTTACAAGCATGCCCTCATGAATATGGCCTGTATAATACATGCCCTCCCTGTATTTTAATGTATTATAATTACTTTATAGACCTTAGTGGGTATATAAATGAGCAGATCAGCTGAATATCATCAACATAAAAGCATTATCTGACCTGAAGGAAGAATGTTTAGCAAAACCAAAGAAGTTCCAAAACGGAGCCCTGAGGACCTCCACATGCCAGCTCTGATCTACTTATGCAGGTGCCAGGTACCTACATATAAAAGAAACGATTTTCTGACCGATCCAGACATTCAAGTTTTCCAAGTTTTTGTGCTAAGAGTTATAATTCAGCTAAATGAAATCTTATTAATATGTTCTAATGCATCTTAAGAAAATAACAGCCGTATTGTGTATATTTGTAAGTTTTTCTTTGTAGTTTTGGTGATACAGGAACATGTAATCTACAGTGTTTTTTTATATTTTTAACAATGCAACATCGTATAAAACAATAAGACTAAGACAGGAAGACAAACAAATGAAATGCATAAAATTGTGATGAAATCATGAAAGAAATTACAGTCCAAATTCTAAATGTTTGATTGGTTTAAAAATATAAATTCCTTCATATTTCAAACTATATCTTTCTCTATATACTCAACATTTAACTATGCTAAAAGAATGTTGAGCAGGCACATGCACACACAAACACAAACAGCAGCTGTTCCTACAGTTGTTCATGTGTAATTAATGTTTGACAGGAACTCCTCGTGCTCTCACAGTTTCCTTGTTTGAATAGTCCAAATAAAGCTGCGTTAATCTTCCTCTGCTGAGTGTTGACTGATGTCTGAATCAGCTCTCTAAGCCGTCCTGTCAGCACGACACGCAGAGGAAGTCTTTTATTCTCTTGAAGCGTAACTGCGTGTGTGTATGTGAGGCATACTGTAAAGCCTCCTTGGCTTGATGGTGTGAAGATACACCACAGTAAGCTCTAACACTATGTTTTCAAGAGTTCAGTAAACAGTAAGCAAACGAAAAGTGAAAACAAACATTGTCGGTTCATGGTGGTGGTATGGACTGTATTGAATCAGATAAAATGTGTTTTCTGAGCAAACACACAACACACAAACACAGAGTACACGTGCTGCCAGATGAACAAGTGATAAATCACAGAGATGCACATTTCTTTTCCAGCTCAAATCAGCTGGTTTTAATAGGTGAATAAGAGAAACGCATTGTAGCGTGGAACTGTTGTTAATGCAACACATTAAATATGGATTTAAAAACAGGACCTGTGCATCAACGTACTGGACAAGTATTTGGATTGATGTTCTCTGTGTAGTTGAATAACTTGCTTGCCAAATTACATTTCGGTTCATGGTCTTGGATTATGTTAAATTAATTTCTAAATACTTGTGACTTACAGTCCAGTGCGACTTATATAGTTTTTGGCTATTCATGGCACATTTTCTGACTGATGTGACTTATAATACGGAGTGATTTATAATCCAGAAAATATAGTATTTTACTGGTTTAATGCAGGTTCTTGAGCATCATGTTGAAAACATGAAATGTAATTAATTTGATAGTAATTTGTAGTTTATGTTATGATTTTAAAAAAGATTTGTTCCCATCTTCATTTATTCATTTATTATTTATCATAATTCACTCATTGATTAATTTGAAAATTCATAATTTTGATCAGGTATTCATGCTTTTATAGCTTTTGTATACTATTATTCATACTTTACA
>JBBBVT010000007.1:4328320-4344675 GCA_037177035.1 Craterocephalus eyresii
TGCTGAACCACATCCTGCATCCATCACAGCAGCATGGCTTCACAGGAGAACTGGCTGCTGCATCCAGCCCTGCAGCCAGGACTAAACATCTGGAGCATCAAGGTCTTCAGCTTTTTTAGCTTAAGTCACCTCATCTGTTCTTACTGACATCTAGGGCGAGATCATGATGATAACTTAACTCCTTGTCCTCAAAACTCACTTTTCTTATTCTTTTTTTTAATCATTGTCTGTCAGTGCAGCAGTATGCTCATCCTGTTTCAAACTTTTCTTCTGAAGTGTTCTTTTTATAATTTTTTGGCTTCAGGGTCATCAATATTTTCATTTGAGGTCCACTCCCTCCCTCCTGGGCTCCTGCCACAGTAATATCCAATATAATGAGTCTTTGCCAAGCAAACAGACCTGCAACAATATTGAGAGCTTCACATTATTTCCCAGAGGAAAATGAAAATTACAAAAGAAAAGAAAATCATCCATTTCATTCATCAACACTGACCCACATCAGCAACAACAGCAGCAGCCACAGCTGCCCCCCGACTTCAACTATCCCAACCCCCCCCCCAGGTCTCATAACTCCATATTAAGTTCTTGCAATCAGCCTGTAACCCACGGTACACTTCGTCCACAGTCAGATAAAGTCAGAAACAATCTTCCATGAAAGCAGAGACATTGCATCTCTGGGCGGCAATGAACCATCTAGACCTCGGGCTCCACGTCATGTGGTTTCCTGTCGTCTTCGTTTTGTGTCGACGTTGCCGGGAGCCTACTCAAACATCTTGCCAATTAAGCAGCAACGTGACCTTTGGCTTCCAGGCAGTGACCTAAAACAGAGTCGGAGAGAGAATCAGAGGGATTTCTTTCTTTTTTGATGGAGAAAATATATCCCTTTCAGATTGAATCATTAATTCCAAAGTATTCCCTCTCCCAACCTGAAAGGGTAATCTGTTGAAGCCTCAAAAGGACATTTTTTTAACCTGAATAATGTTGACCTTGCTTTTGCTTCATGTTCATTTTATACCTAATGGAAGTTTAAAATGATTACATTTATTTTAGCAGCTGTGTGGAGCTCCTTGTTGAGGGACTCAACCACATAAACACTTATTTCATATTCTACATTTGTCTGAAATCAGTGAAGGATTAAATCAGTTAACCAATATGAAACATGAATGGAAGATGAATGGGATCTAGCCTTCAAGGTGGCCTCTGAGGCAGGTGTCAGGGATAGGTGACATTTTTGCTTCTTTCCTGGAATAATAATATAATTTCTCTTGAATGTCCAGCATATTTCCTTTAAAATCATTCCCTACAGGCATCAAATTTGAAATGGTTGACATCTCTTGTGTCAGTTTCTTATCGGTAAAATGGTATGGTTCACTGTTTAAGGAAGAGAATTTAATCTCCAGTCCTGCAAATGTAGAAGGTGTAGCTTACATGATGGAGGCCCCGTCCATATATTTAACAGTCACATGGGTTGTACAGAATTTGACAAGATTTTTTTCAGCTCTCTTTTTTTCCATTTATTTTTAAGCAAGTGCACTGGAGCAACATTTAAAGTCAATATGAATGTGTCTCTTTGGGACCATCCCACTGTCTCTGGACATCCCTCTTTTTGTTACTTGAAGGGATTGGCAGGTCTAGATTTTATAGATCCCTCCTGCAGATTCTGGATTTCAAAGCTAACAAGTAAGTAGAGGTTATCTAGTCATCTTATTTATTCTTTATTGATTTATTTATTAACATGCATTATTGAGCTTTAACAGTATTCAGAGATCTAATGAAACTTTGTGCCAAAAAAGCAATTTACAGATGAGATTTACATATAGACTGGCTTCTGAGCAACTCGTGGTGAACATTTTAGCACAGAATTTTTTATAGAAAAAAGGTCAAAATGAAATATTTGCTTGAAAATATTGAACATATCTAACAAACATGTCAAACTGAGACAGATTAATGCATGCTTTGCTCAACTTTCCCTTTCTTAATGTTCCATTGTTTTGGCAGAGCTTCATAATGCCAGGGTTTTGGAGCATTTTGGCTCATCTTTCATGACCCACAGAATATAGTTATATGGTTACAGAAACATGGCGACTTACAAAAAATACATACACTTGTTCACTTTTCTGCAATAGCAAAAACAACGCTGAAAAAAGTGTTTTGGTAGCAAAATAAAAATGTTCACAACAAAAAGCAACAATAATTTAGTTTCACAACAGAACATTTGTGGCAAAAAAAGCTGATCCATTTAGCCTTCCCTCCCTCCCCCATAGTGTGTATGTGTATGAGCATTTAGAGTTGAAAAAATGGTAACCATCCATTGGACGAGTCTGAGTCAGGTTCACTCTCTGATACGGATTCAGCAGATGAGTCGGGCTGCTTAGATGAAAGGGGCCACCTGCCACTGGCGCACTTTGCAGTCTAAGTTCAGCACGTTGATTATGTCTATGATCGAACATGAGACTCTCCTTCACCTAACCTCCACGAAACATACTCTGCTCCAAAGTAAGCTGCTTGAATTATTTTTTAATAATGCTTCGCCATTTTCTGTCAATATCTCGCCAAACAAATCCTCAACTTCCTGCTGCCCTCCCCCCCAGCTTAAAAAACACACAAACTTGAAAAGGTCAATAGTCAATGCTTAATTGGTTGTAGGGATTAGGGGAATAATACACGAGAGCTATGAGCCGATGATTCAGATGCTTTTGAAAATGGGTGTATATTCCACTCATTAGCCTAATACTGATTGTGACGGAGTAAAAGTACAAAAAAATAATCATAAATTTACTCAAGTAAAAGTATTCCAAAATAAATCTATTCACACAAGTATATTTTTTTCAAAAATTTACTTAAGTAAATGTAACGGAGTAAATGTAGCTCGTTACTACCCACCTCTGGTTATGTCTGTCAAAATAAGGTGTGAGTGACATGACAAAATGTATGAAACATTTTTTTCAAGTTAGGTTTACCATACAAGCCAAATCTATTAAACTGGCTTCAGGTACAAAAAGGTTGGATCAGCTTGGACTTACTAGCAGTTGCACCTATGGGCTTCCTGTTCCCATGCATACCCTCTTAGTCCTTATTAAAATAACAGAGATCAAACAGTCAACAAGTAAAATTTCAGCAATAGGATAATAGAGTTTTTTAACGATGTAAAGTGAAACATATTAAATAAATAGTTCCCAGGCCTTTCTGTCTTAGTTTGTGGTGCCAAATGTTGGCTTTTGTCAGAGCTCATATGGAAATCATTTTAGAAAACATCATATGTACTTACTGCTGATTTGTTGAGTTGACTCACTTAGGCTTTTGCAAAATCCTACAATGACACATGAGCAGTGGGCTGGAGAAGCTTGGTCCCCATGTTTTTGTCTGTCAAGAGTCATTAATCGTGTAAGAAAGATCTCAATGAGGACACCTGCTGATTTTCTGTTTTCATTGCATTTTAATGTGGCCAAACATTTGATGTAAAACTTTTTGATGATTAATGAAAAACCGATCGTTAATTTTTTCTGAAAATCAGTTAAGAGAATTCAGTCGAATTGCCATCCCTAGCTTCAAGTCACTTTTTGCTCCTTTACCGTCAGCTCGGTGCAAAGAAGCATTTCCAAAACAAGCAAGCATGGATCTGTCTGAGCAATCGAGGTTAAGAAGTCATGTTCAGTCAAGTGAAGCAAATGATATTACAACGCTGGAACCAAAAATAAAATCACCAATGACCTACTGACTCTGCTGGGAGGATATTTCATGGTATTACTAAATTCCACTTTTAAGCATATTGCACCTTTGTCTGCAGTCAGGCATGAAACTATGGACTAATGTCAGGAGTTATGGAATTAGTCATGGAATATTTTCCTTTTAAACCCATCAGGTTGTGTGAAAACTGCCAAAGCGTTATGGCGTACTGGGAGAGGATGGATCCAACATTCTCAAATGTTTTTTTTTAAAGCATGTTCAGCATGTTCCAAGGAAAGTATGGTGCATTTCAGCACCTCACTTTATGGATTGCAACTACGGTAGCCGCTGTGTGTCAAAAAGCCTCGACAACACTAACAAAAGCATGTCATCCAGTGGTTTATGGCATGTTCACTGAGCTAAAGAGGTTTACGATTTCACAAATATTAGAAACTGCATCCCATCATTAGTATGAGGCTTAGTATACACAACAACTTTGCACCCAAATTTGCATTTTCCCCCTTTTGGGGATTGAAAAAAACAGCTTTTATATGACTCTACAAAATGAGTGACTACGATGTAGTCCCATGCCAGGCCTTTAGGTAGCAGTGAAAACTACATTGCAGTGATACACCGCATGTTCACACTAGTTCCTACTACGTCCTCATTAAACTGGAATACAACATCTTTCCTGGCGACATACCTGCCAAATGGTAAGTAAGTGCATTCTGGCCAGCCCAAATAGCAAATCAAAATTTCAATTTCTTTTGTCACCTGAGACGACAGAAACAATAATAATTTCGTAAACCTTTTCCACCAAGGGATGAATTTGTTTTCAATTTTATTTACTTACATCTTCTTGCTTCAGAGAGCCCACTCATCTGGACAAAAAAGTTTGTTTTTTTTAGTTTTTTTATTTTTTTATTTGATTTTATAGTTCAGTCTTCCCCATTGAAGCTCCATAAATTCCAGGAGGATTCCACAACAACCAGCTGGGTTTATGACTTCCTAACCAACAGACTACAGTTTGTGAGACTGAAAGGTTGTGTGTCTTAGATGGTGCTCAGCACCACTGGGGCACCACAAGGGACTGAACTCTCACCATTTCTTTTCATATTGTAACCTACACTACAGCCTTCCAACAATTTTTTGTAGAAATAATCTGATTGAGAACTGGTCGGTTAGTTTGTTTGTTTCTTCCTTTATTGTACTAATTATAAAAACAACAACAACACATAATATAAAAGAAAAACATTGCTTACATTTCACAGCAAGTTTGTTGCTAAACAGGACTCTCCTGGAAGCTATAGCTTATAAATCAGAGTCCACAAGCAGCTTCATGTCTGAGCAGAAGACAAATACCAATGCTGTCATCACAGAGACCTGCTCAGACTTAATATGCTCTATTCAACCTGCATCCTGAAGTCATAATTCAGCCGTTTGGGTTGTGTCAATGATATTGTGTTTGTTGCAGACACAGGTTAATTTAGATGAGCAGTGATATATACTCCAACAAAAAAGTCACGTTCCCCTCTGTGTAAACACTGGATGATTAGACATATCAAATAAGTGGGTGAAGTAACACCCATCTTCCTACCTTGCAGTTTCTTTCCATTATTCCTGACTTCTCCTATTCTTGCCCCCTCCCTTTACCTTTTCTTATCTTCCTTTCATCTTCTCCATTTTCTCTTTCTGCTCCTGTGTGTACAAGCATCATCATTCATTATTTGTTTACAGAGTAGTCAGTCTTTCCATCACGATGGAGTGATAAAATATCTTGTGGTTGTCAAAGATTTTTCTGGCAGAGTGAATTGGAAAATAATCAGGGTCCTGATGAGACTTAAAAATAAAAAAAAGTCTCAGAAGCCAGAACATAAAGCAGAACCTCTCACTCGATCAAACTGTCGAACTTGGATAACTTTAAAACAGCTGTCAGAGATCGATCAAACCAGTCTGCTTCTCTAATTGAACGCTCCCCCAGGTCGAACTTGAAACTGTGACGAGCGGGACAAGTGAAGCGGTAGGGCTCTGTGACCGAGTCCACGGAGTACATAAGTTTGTCTTCCTTCAATCCAAGCTGTACCTGTTCAGCCTCTTCTTGCGTGTTCCTGAACAGAAACCCAAATTCCTGCATCTGAAAGTCTGTTCAGAGGATCCCAGGAAAGTCACTGTGCCTCCAGGAAAGCCGACTGTCAGAGAAACACTTTGTTGGCTCTGAAGCAGCTCATTTCTTCCTATCTTCCTGCTGCTGCTGAGCCCCCTCAACTCATTTATTAACCAAAGTAAAGGACTTGAATATCACACTGAATTTCTGTCCCTTTATTGTAATGTGAAACCTATGCGGCCTTCTCACTAAATGAAGCTGCTGAAAATGAAACTAAAAGCTTATTTTTAGGAAAGATATTAAGTTTTTGTGAGCAGATGGATGAATGTTCATGTTTTACTCTATTACCTCTAAGGTTGTTTGAATGTAGAGCTCGTCACAAAAAGATAATTTGATGTTAGATAGCAATGACAATTTTCCACCACACTGGTCTCATATTTGCCTTGCATCTTACATAGACTTTAGAGGCCTAATAGGAGCTTTAATAACATCTCATTACCTAGTACACTTTATTTGAAATCAACCACGCTTTTGTTGAATCAGTTAATTGCAGTTAGATAGATTTCTCTCGGATCAAACTGATTTATGTCATCCCTGATGAATTGAATATTTCCTCAGTTTGGCTCTAATATCGTGGACAGACAAACAACAAACCTTTTTTAATGACACATAGCATAACTTATCAAACAATATTGCCCTTGTTGTGTCCTGCAGACTGTCACACATACACTTCGTTTGGTCCAGTGTTTTTATGTTAAAGCAGTTTAACAGATAGATTAGGATTTTAAAAAGGTGATTAGAGGGATTAGCTAAAAACTTATCTCATAAGTGTTGAAAGTAATGAATCTGAGAGTGATATCCTTATAAAATTCCTTATCCAGGAACTTTTTTAATGACTTTTTACAGGTGCAGGGCGGGCGAAAACATTGGTGAACCTTGTCATATCCCGGTGAAAACAAAAGGCTGCTAAGCATAATACCACTTGATTTCTGGCATCAATCATAGATTTTTCTTAGATTTTCATAAGGTTTCCTTCAAATCTGCTAGAAAGTTGTGTTGTGGTTGGCTGCCATAAACATATCTGGACCCAAGACAAAAAATATTGTTCTTAGAGCTGAAGTGACTAAAGTGCGGAAATACAGTATGTATGAATTGGCTAGCAGTTATCAAATGCATCAATGTAGGTTTGTTTGTGTATTTAAGGTCCCCATTAGCTGTTACATAGCAACAGGTATTCTTCCTGGGGACCGCACAGTTTTCATAGTGACAAAACTAAAATACACACTCACACTACTCATCACAAAACACTAACATGAACACAAAGTAATGTATATCTACTGAAAAATTAAAACAACCCAATTTAAATGAGATTAACACAGGGACAGAAAAAACAAAACTTTTTAACCAAGAAACTATTTTTTGTAGAAAATAAATGGGGGTCTTTGTTGTCATGAATGTTGATGTTACATATTGGAGTCCTTTGAAAACTTTCAACAATTCGTTCACATCATTTTGTAATTGGTGAATTGGTGATTATATTACTTAAAACTTGTGGCTATCTTTTTCTAGATGCACAAAAATTCCATGAAATATCTGCTTCCTGCCATAATAAAAATGTCTCAATGATAGCAGCTCCTTCATAATGTGATGGAGGATGTGTGAAAGGACTTTTGTTCAGTGCTACTACCACTAGCTTCATCTAATCTTTTTCTAGCTTCGATCAAAACAACTGGGTGTTATTAAGGATCATTTCCCATTAAAAACTGATGGAGAAAACTTAAGGCTACAACAAGTTATGACTCTGGGTCTGTTTTCACTGGCAAGCTACTCACGGTCACAGCAGTCCCGTTTTGCGACCAAGCGGCAACCTCCCGCTAGCAAAAGTGATGCCTATGCAGAAGTGCAAAAAATTGCAGTACCCTTCTCATCCGCTAAGTGCTGGCTGCAAAACGGAGCAATTTCCCATTGGGTCCCATGTTAAAAAGGCCAACTTTACGGCAGATTTAAACTTGTTTACAACCTGGTTCAAAAACAAATTTTAGGTTTAAAATGTCAGATTTACCTTCATGACAACTGTGGAGGGAGTGAAAAAAATTCTAGCTCCTCTGTTTAGATGTTATTTAATCTTAAAGTTCCTCATTAATTGTGGGCATGTACTTTTGATTGACAGGTTCCAGATATCCGGGAAAATGAGGCCTAGTGTAGCACAACCGCGGTTCTTAGTCGCTAACAGAGCTTCTTAGCTTTAGTCCGCTTACCTCTGTTGGCTGGTTAGCTCCCGTTTGCTCCGGGTTAGCTTTGTTAGCTTTGTTAGCTCGTAGCTCAGAGTTTAATGGGTGTCAATTATCTCTCTCCACGCCCACAGGCCCCCATCTCTGCGACTCCTCGTCAGCCATTTATGGGCTTTCCAGCTGTCACAAGACTTGTAACGATGCCAAGATAGGGATAACTTTGTCATTAGTGCTTCTAACTCAAAAATGAATGCCGACAATCATTGGCTAAGTAAAAAATGACAATATCTTGGCCAAATTGTTTGCCTTCTGAGTGTTTCTAGTTTAAATCATGTGCCCAAGAAGAGTTAAGAACATATAAAGTTATTGATGAAAATATTAAATTATAGGCCATCACCAGAGTTAACTGAAAACTGAATAGTGGTATCAGTCTTAAAGGCATGTTAGTCTGCAAGTCAACAGGAGGGATATTAATTTCTAAATTTCCCCTTTGGAAAGTTCTGAAGAACTATTCCTGCAGAATAAAAGAAATAACAAAAATATTGTCTAAAATGTTCACACTGTGTTAAAGAAAAATAAAGCCAATCAATTATTAATTTTAAAGCTCATTTTGAGCGCACTCAACTCTGCATGTGTCTCACACAGAAAACTCATATGTATGTTTTCACAGTTCAGTTTAAACACATTTGTTGAATCCAGATGCTGTTTTTTATCATTAAGCAGAAAAGACAAAGAAATCCCTTAGTCAGCCTCCTGCAAACAACTTTTATTTAAAAATGTATAAATTCACAATTCAGCAGAGTGTGCTCATATTGCTATCTGTACTGAGGACATGTGCTCATTTTGCTGCAGTCACACAGCTGATAAAGCCAAACATTTGGCTGATAGTTAGGTGGCAAAGATACTAATGCTAAACAGTTTACCCCCTCTGCGGTGGAGTGCTCTGCTCTGAGGAATTAGGCCTGTTTTTCATGCAAATATGCATTATGTTAACTTGCAGGGTTACAGTTTGGATACATTAATCTTTCCATTAACCTGACAGTTATTAATTTTTATTTAGAGAGGCACAAAGAGGCACTTTAGCATGAAATCACAGCCCATTTATCAGCCTGAACCAGAAGGGAAGATTACTGCTCAGACCAAAACAAGGTGCATGAAAACATATTAAAGAAGCGTGCTCTTAATTTAAAACATAATCCCTTCATTCAGGCTGTTGCTATCTAAACCGTAAAAATAACAACTGTTTAATGTGTTGATTTGTGTCTTTGGATATCATTGCTTTATTTTTTTCCAAAACATGAACAGAATAAGGGAATAATAAGTCAGGGCTGTTTTTTTCTCTTTAGAAATGAGGAAATGTTCATTTGAAGGGAGAGAGATTGCTGGGTCTCAGAAACCTGTCTTCATCTTTCTCCTGGATCAGTGTTTTCCTAGTTGTCTTTCACTTTAAAGCTTTACAGTTTTTGCTTTATTTATTTTTTAATTTACGGTTTTGGGATTTGAGGGCACATGAAATGAAAATTGATCTAAATACACTGTAATATCACTATGATAATATTACTCAGAATGCTCAATATTCATGGGAAATAATAAGATACAAGTTTGGATCTGAAGTTCAAACATGGTCAACATGCTTTTTATTTTTACGGCTATCAACTGGGTGACCTTTTGTATGCTCAAATTGGTCCCCACCGCACTCCGACCAGTAATTCCCAGATAGCGGCTTGGGAACCCAGGGTTAGGAAAAGTCTTCTGCCATCCTTGCGGGGTGATTCGCTACGAAGCAAGCAGTAAAAACATCCAACCAATCTGTGCAACAAGCCCGCCAAGGCGTGTCTAAAATCCATGAGGAATTGTCAGGCCTTGCTTTAGGTAGTTTAGGCCCAAACTTAAGACGAATGAAAAATTTATCAAATTAAGTTTTTTGCACATTTACCATTTTTTATCTTTTGATATGTAAAAAATGATTGACTGTGATTGGCTTCTGTTTCCTGGTATCCATTCAGGAACAGAAGACAAGTCTCGTATTGTATACTGCAAGGTTTTGAGCAAAGTTCTTACCATAAAATGATGCAAAATGTCTCAGAAAGTGTATGTTTCAAATATGATACATTTGGCCATTACAATGTACCAATTTTGTCCACATAACCCCTCTTCTTTGCTTGACAGAACTTTAACTTGCATTTATGGATTTCTGGAAGTCTTCCTGAGCCCTTTGCAGTGGTTTCAGTCAATAATCATTTCTGTTTTAATGCAGTGCTGCCTGAGGGCCCACAAAGCATCCCCAGTTTAGACTTCAAGTCTTCTCCCATGCACACAGAGATTCCTCCCCACTGAATATTTAGACTTAGGGATCTTCAGTCTTCACAACTTTACATTAAGGAGCATTTTTCTGAAATTGTTCCACAGTCTTTGTCACAGATTGGTGAATGTCAGTATATCTTTACATCTGAGAGGCTTTGCCTCTCTGCAGTGCTTATTTAAAACCAACCATGTCACTGACCTCTTTCAAATAAAAATATTATCAATTACCCTTCCTTCCTGCTCTTCTTTTGATTTGTACCAATTACTTCAGCTTCTTGTTGCAACTGTTCCAACTGTTTCAGCGTCTCACACTGTATGTTTTCATGAGATTTTTAAATCTTTGCAGTATGTCTTTTTTTATTTACAGTGTCCCAACTATTTTGGAACTTGGCATATGCAAATGTTGGTTCATACTCTCCAACCTTTTTAGCAAATAGTATCTTACTTGTCAGGTCAGTGAGTAATTATGTGAAAGGGTGAGAAGTGCTCAGAACAATTTCCCACAGTCAGACTCAACAGACTGGCTATTAATTCCAAACCAGTCATCTGAATATTGTCAAATATTTGACTTTTTACCTTCAACAAAAGAAAGACAGACAGCAAACAGCTCTCTTTGAAAAGCTGGACCTAAATTAAACTAACAAAAAAATTACATTAGTAGGGACTTGTCATTCTGCAGTTTCTCACAGAGGCCCTAAAATGTCCTATAAGGTCATGTTTTTTTTTTTTTTATGTTTCGAACTAAAGATCAAAGATATCAGAGCTATTGTCACAGGTCAGTGCACATCATACATACATCAAAAGCTCTCCTTTCTTGTTTTGGAACTGAGGACAAAGTGTCTGCCAATAATTTCTTCAGGGAGTGGATGGAATGATGTAAGCTTTCACTGTATGCAGCTAAATCTACTCCGATCCATGCCAAGACTGGACTGTTTTAAATAATCCCTCTCACGTACCGATATGGTGCAGTTTAAGCACTGGTTTATGCTCTGGCTGCAGATGAGGGGAAGCACAGCTGCTGAATCATTTGATTACATCATTAAAAAGGTTAGATCTGCAGGAAGGTTGTTCAAGACCATCTGAACTGAGGGAAAGGAAGAAGATTCCCCTCAGTGTGGAAGCACATGATGGAAAATGTGCCAACGAAACACTTAAGTCCCAACTACTTCTCAATTAACCTCTAATGGCTAATAAGATCAGTGATTGTTGTGGTTATACAGTCACATCTAAATGGCTTCAGATCAATTAAAGTAAGCAGATAAGGGAAGAAAATAATGTCTCAAATTAGGTTACATCCGATTGGCCACATCAAATTGACCACATCCAATTGACCACATCCAATTGACCACATCCAATTGACTGCATCAAAACATGAAGTTCCTCAAATGTATTTTTCTGAAGAAACACAGATACTAAAGGGGTGGTTTTATGCACTTTTCTATCCATTTTTAGCTCTTCTTTGATGCTTTGCATTTTGTTAGTCATGGTTCAATCATATCGGGCGTTAGGTAAAGCACTTAATCTGTTGCACAGCACCTTATTTTCCCGCTCTCTTGCCTATTCAGAGGAACTCTTGAACATCCCTCTGACTGGGCAGCACCCTTGAGGCAACAACAGGGCATTTCGTTCCCATGGTTACTGTACTTGTGGGTGGGGTTGAAGACTGGCGGGGCCAGTCTGTGGCGTAGAAGATGGAAAACATTGCCTGCACAGTCAGACTCATCATGCTTACAGGCTGACATCACCAGTCCATTTATCCATCGTGAAGCTCATACTTGGATGGAAGGCTCACATCAGAAAAGTAGTATCGTAAATTATGACTCCAGGTGATTAATCAGACGCGAAAATTCCTCAACGAGGAATGTGCATGAGAACTCTCGAGCTTTAGCTGCCCGGGAGTTCTCATGCGCATTTAAAACTCTGTCGAAGAGATAGTTATGTTTCACGTGACTGATTGGGTTTGTAGTATTGAAGCTCGTGCTTCTTCTCTCTCCTCGTGGAACTTGCTTGGAACACTTGTTACAAATAGCCAGCGAACTGTCCTCATCGGAAACATCGGAAAAAAAATCCAAAACTATCTCAGTTGTTGAATGTAAACACGCAGTCCGCTGCATGCTGGTGGTGCTGCATTCACTGCGAGTGTTTGCTAGTCTTTCTTTTGGGTTTTTTAAATGAATGTTTCGATTGTTTATGTGTAACACCCAGGCAGTTTTCTGATTATATAAAGGTAAATGACAATTTAAAACAAATTCCAAGATTATTACTAAGTTTTAATTAGTTGTTTTCTAACATGAGGGGGTAGGCTTCTCTGAGTTTTCTTTTTTATGTCAACATCACTTGAATGCAGCATTCACTGTAGACCATTCAGTTTATAGTGTCTGCGGAGAACTGCCCTGCTGACAATATTAAATTAGTTATTGGAGCAAGTCATCATGATATCGGACTTGTCAGAATGACGTCACAATTTCATAATATTGGCCCGATAATTACTGGATCGATAGTTATCGTGCACCCCCACATATTTTTACTTACTATGTTCCTAGAGTGTTTCGATTGAGTTAAGTTATATTATGACTTCTAGTGTCACATATACCCAAAGACTTTGTTTATAGAGGGATAAGGCCCCCAAACTATTCTGCCTTGGGCCCCCAGAAGTCTAGAATCGGCTCTGATTGTGGCCTCAGCTTCTTGCTCCTAGTTGACAGGAGGGGCACATGATGGGTGTTCAGAAATGATATTTTGCATATCTTGGTTTGAACCAAAGCTTATACCAAACTTCCTGTTTCCTTTCTATCATCTAGAACCAGTCTGCCCATTCTCCTCTGACCTCTGACATCAACAAGTCATTCTTGTCCAGACAACTGCTGCTCACTGGATATTTTCTCTTCTTCCGACCATTCTCTGTAAACCCTATGGTTGTGTGAAAATCCCAGCGAATACTCAGACAATCAACCATGCCACGTTCAAAGTCACTTAAATCCCCTTTCTTCCTCATTCTGATGGTTATTTGGAATTTAAATTGAGCTGTGTGATTAGCTGATTAGATATTTATATAAACAAGCCAGTGAACATAAATGTAAACATAAATATTTTGGTCCTGCCAAGATGGCCGGTGAGTGTAGATACTCCCTATTGGATTCAGACCTGTTTTTGGTATTTCTGCTTAAAGGGGTGGGAAGACAGTCTTCCTATCGAACTGGATATTTCTGCAACACATCAGGTATTCTTTTTGTTGAAACTAATTCTTTTTACTCCTTTCTTTAGAAGTTTTCCTCCTGAACAGGTTTTATTTTATACATGATGCTCATTCCCACTTCAACTTCAATGCAGTTTGCAAAATGTAGTCGATGCTATGGTTAGAAGTTCAGTAAAAAGATTCTCTTTATAAACACAGTCAAACATGAAACAAGTCCAACCTCATATGACAAGGCTGATCAAAATGCCCTACAGTTCAACGAAGCAGCCTTTCATTTAGTAAAGGTAATCAACTTCTTTCCTTCCACTCTCATGTTTGCCTCCTTTTTTCTGAATTATGTTGTACAAGAAGATTTAAAGCTGTAATTTTATGGTAAAAGGATTGAGCAGAGTTGCCTAAACGTAGGAGTCCCCCTCCCTGCTGTGGGGCATCATGAAGAATATCTTCCTTGCAAGCTACATTTTCGAAAAATTTAAGGCAAAGCCTAAAGCAGACAAGATAGCTCCTGAAAAGTTAATGTTTGCGGAGAAAGATTTCCTCCACCAAAGGCTAATTTCTGGTTTCATACTTGGAGGAAAAGAAGAAAGTTTTCCAATAAAACAGATGAACTAGTGCTCATCTTCTCCTGCATCCAGTTCATTCTCTTTATTTCTGTCCTCCACATGTCCGTCCCCTCTGACTCTGGTTTTTTTCACACTCTGTGTGATCTGGTCTGGCTGTCAGCTCAGCGCTGAGCTTCACTTCTCCTTTCACTTGATTAAATTGTAGCATTGGTGGCGAGACGGGTCCCGCAGAGTTAGTGCAAAATTATTAACCTTTGCTGACGAAAGGACGGCTCCGTCTCTGCAGGCCTGCAGTGAGATGCTTGGCAAAGATGGACGCCGACGCTTCATGGTGCAGGGCTATTCTTGGTGTATGTGTGTGTTAAAGAGGTGGTGGTACAGTCACCTGGATGCATCCCTGAAGGTGTCTGAGCAGTCAGTCTTTGTTAATGGTTGCTCTAGTCCTCAGAGATCACAGAGCAGATACCAGATCTGTCAGAAATCCTCAGAATTCACATTTACAAAAAGGTAAACCAGAATTTCCATCACTGTTGTCTGATTGTATTGAAAATATCTGAAGTAAATGTATCCACAGTAGGAGCTGACAGCAACAGAATCAACTTTAGTTTTGCCATAACAGTTGTGAAAACAGGTTTGAATGGTGAGAAGCCAGTTTATCCAGATAAAAATTGTCCAAAATTGTCCAAAGGTGCTGCGTGTATCTTTTGAAGGGGCAATTTTAGTTTCACTTATTCGATCAAAGTTCCAGGAACCTCCGCTTTTGACTAAAAGTTATGTGTATTATTTTGAATTCTAACTTTCACGAGTTACATCTGCTGATTTATGTCCACTGCCTTATTTATTATAACTACTGTATTTACTGTTATAATAAAGTGTGGCAGTTTTCTGACTGATTTTACGATCTGTGACTAAAACTAGCAGCCCTGCCTCTAACTGGACTGGTTGCAGAGTTGTAATTAGCCTATTAACAGTTAACAAGCAGGTTCTTTCAGCAGAGGCCACAAAGTGAAATCACTCAGACTAGAACTGTTGGAGAAGACTGAGACTGTCTGGTTTACACAGATAATTGCCTGTTTTTACAATAAGAGGATCTGACTGGAGCCATTGTTTGTGATACTTTGACACTTGGAGCCACGAATGAACCCGACAGCCCACGCGGAGGAACGAGGTGGCAGAGATCATGTTCCTGCTACAGGGATCCAAGTTTCCAGCAACCAATTAGTTAATGAATGAAGCCCTGGAAGACAGGCTTACTGAGACCTCGAGCATGTTCCACCAGCCTGCTAACGGATTGGAGGATAATGGAGAGGGCCTGGTGATAATGAGGTGGTGCTGGGAGTATGAAAGTCTGATTTGCGGTGCAACCTCCTGAACTTTTGCTTAGTTTCTTTGTTTTCCACCATTCTCCCTCATAACAAAAAAAGTTATGAATAGAAATGGCAAATATTACTTTCCCTTACAAACATGATGAAAACATAAGGATACATGGACATGCCTATCTGTTATCTACGGCCGTCTTTATCAGGACCACCCGTTCAGCAGCTTGCAAACACAAATATCTAATCAGTCAAACACATAGCAGCAACTCAATGTCAGGACAATTTAAAAGTGAGTGTCAGCATGATGAAAACAGGGAATTTAAGTGGCTTTGAAAATGGTCTGAAGTAGATTTACAGTCAAACAGATGGCTTCACTTTTAAAAACAAACACAACATGTCAGCACCAGCATCTCCACTTTGGTCTGGCCTCATTCACCAACCATTCTCACAAACAAATATGTAAGTAAGTTAGTGGTATACTGTGGGGCCTAACCCTGCAACACCTGGAAATTCAAGTCTAGAATTTTCAAATCAATTTGAAATTTGACAAGAAGCCTAACAAGACTGGATAAAATGGGGGTAATGAGAACTGTTCTTTAATCAAAGTCTGGCAACCAAAAGCTTTTGAGGGTCGTTTTATTGAAGCAAGTAAAAACAGCACTCTGTTTTTATTTGCATTGCATTCTGCTGACATCAGTGATACTTCTGAGATGATAAAAAAATTTTGGTCAGCTGTTTGGAATGACCCTCCAGAGACAACCTGGTCGAATACGACCCCAAGGTTTCTGAGCCTTGTTTTAACAGTCCATAGCACCAATGTGGTCTTTCTACAGGAGGATGTAATGATCAGAGTTTTTGTGCAAATGAATTTATCTGAAGTGTGTGTGTGTGTGTGTGTGTGTGTGTGTGTGCGTGTGTTTGAGTGTGTGTTCGGCTGCGCACACTGACTTACCCACATCTTCCCTGACATTT
>JBBBVT010000007.1:4354926-4367249 GCA_037177035.1 Craterocephalus eyresii
GGGAAACGATAAAGTTGTTGCTCTTGTCCTTTATACTGCTTGCATTCAGATATAGTTCTGCTCTTTTACCTCAGAGCTGCAGCGAACAGCGAGGATAGGTACAAAAAACTGTCAATCATGGAGCAACTTTGTTTTGGTCTCAATTCCCGACAATATCGCTTTTTGCCCCTTTAAAGGCAATCCATGGCAAGAAATTGCGAGATGTAATGTATCCCCCAAATTTTTCTTGTAGGGTAGGAACAACAAAACCAGACATGATGGGAACATCAAACCATGGATCAAAAGTTTTATAAACCCTACTCATTTACAACACAGGATTTCCAATTGCATGAAAGCTTTTTTTAAAATAAATCAGATTGCTATTTAGTACATCTACACCTAACTATTGATTAATTCAAACTGGATAAATAAATGAAAGTTTTGTGTAATAATAAAAGAAAGTCATCATAAATAAAGTGTGGACTCACACCACCCTTTTTCATTTGAATCCTAGTCTGCTCTGAATGTCTCCTTGTTCGAGGTACTGTGAATGCACAAACAAATTCAGATTTATGTCAAACAAGCAGACTGGGTCCGATTGCAAAGGCTGGTATCGGTCCGCTTCAAGTGGACCAAATACTACAAAACAAAGTGCATTGTGGGTTTAGTGTGCAGCCTCATGGGTAAACACGACCAAAACGTGTATGAAAGGATCGGTGGCTCTGGTCTGGCTTGTGGCCCAACATGGAAGGATTTAGGAAATGTTTGGATAGAAATATGATCAACCCAAGACCACTACTGTATGCAGCTCCTTAGTTGTGGAGATAATATATCCAGCAGTGAGATGGGGTTAGGGTAGCTGACGGCTTTTCTTGCACACTCGTCTTTCAATTTATGCTCCCAAAAAAAGTTTTACATGTGAATTATAGCTCTGCAGGTAGTCCAACTCTGCCAAGATCCCTCCGGTTTTTCTAACTAGATAAATAAGATATATCTCAAAGACTTGCCCCCCCCCTGCATTTTCACTTTCACAGAAAATAAATCTACCAGGTGTGTTATGGCTCATCAAATGTAGGCCTCACACCGAGCTCACCCAGGCAAACCCACAGAAGTTGGACAGCCGTGTTAGAAAATGTTTGTTCTGAACTACAAGCCCTCAGACCCGAGACACTGAAGGAGTGAAGGCATCTGTGCCTCCCAAGATGCATTTCAGTTTCAGAGACATCAAACCACATCCGAATAAGCTGACCTTAGAGACTGTTTCTCTGTTTGGGAAGAAAAACCGTTAAACTTCACAGAGCAAAAACACAACCTGGAACCTGCATCTCCCCTGACGTTGCAGCTATGGATTGCTCAGGTGTTTATCATCCTTTTACTGAGAGATTAATCGTGTATTTGCTTTTCCCAGCTGCACTCTCCCTGTTAACTCTCACTGGGCTTCTTCAAGAGGCCTGTAAAGCAACTTGAAAGTGAACTATAGAGATGTATAGAAAGAGTATGCGAGCAGCACAAACTGATGGTGCAGTCATGCGGTAAATGATGTTGGTTCAAGGCGTCATACTGCCGCAGACTGCCATGTCCTCCAGCTTCACACACTCAGACTTAATACACAGCCGCCTCTTAATGATAATGCTCTTTAAATGGCTTTATTGATTTTAATGTAGCCCACCATACATATATTCAATGAAAGTCAATATGGTAAGAGGGCCACCTCCCTAATGTAAATAGCCGGTTGGAAGTCTATTAGAGTGGTTATCGATGGAGAAGTGGTAATTACCTGCTGCTGCACTGTGCTCACACACTCCTTATCCAGCCGTGTCTCAGCCTGACACTTTAAAGCCACAATAGAGCTGAATCTCAGGGTGGAAGCTGGTGAATATGCAATGCAAATCACTGCCCACAGAACGACTGCCTCTATGTGCTTTTGATCAATACAGTGAGGAGAGTGGAGGAGTTTGGTGTGCATGTAGTTATTCTGCAGAATCTCGCAGCAAGAGGTGTGTCTTTACACCCGAAGGTAAGAAATATTATTTTACAGCCACACTTCAGCTCCAGCTCGCCATTAATGCTGCTGCCGCTGTTGTGCTCTGGAATATTCCCACTTATCTTTTTAATAGTGACACAGCCTGAAACCGCTGCTGTTGCTCCTACTCACCTCCTGCTGTTTCTGCAACTACATGCCCTGCTGGAGTAATTCACAGGGGGCCCCAGCAGCACAACCAGCTGTGGGGTCCTCCTGACTTCCTGTTTTTACTAATTGGGTAAATATATTTATTCAGGAATTATCAGAACACTTATTATGGGAAGATTTAATATGTATTATTTAAATGTATAGTCAATGAGTCACAGAGGTATTTAACCTCTGAGCTTCAGAGGATCACATCCCTGAAGACAGAAAATTACAAATTTGCATTCGGGACTAGCAGTAACAGCATGGTTTAGGAATGATGCATCTTCAAACACAAAACACTAGAGTACTAAAAACACAAAGAAAACCCCGAATGGAGGTTTTTGTTGTTCATGTAATTATTTCAGGTTTAACTACGCTATTTCAGGGATGAAATGATGAAAGTGAGTAAACCAGAATTTTACAAAAAGGCAAATATTTAACACGTCCACTGGAGCCCATTACAAATGTTTTCCCTCACCAATACCTCCATACTGGATCATGCCTTTGGCTACACCATTTTAAATGAGCCGTCAGTAAATCGCTAATCATCTAAAATCACTTTCATCTTTTTTTTTTTATCAAGATCAAAACTACAATTAGTAAAGGTTAAAAATCATCTGATTGCTTCTGACGATGGTTTCATCTGTGCTGGTCTATCTTGATCATAGTGCTACATTTGAAACTGGCCCTAAAATTCTGGCCCTAAAATTATAAAGATTTGAACATCTCACCGGGATCAAGGGTTATGCTTTAGACAAGTTTAGATCTTATTTATGAGACAGATTACACTTGTAAGCACAAACCTTTGTTTTCATCATATATCCTTTGGTAACTTCATAATAAAACATGATTGACTTCTACTGTTATGCTGATGATACTCAGTTTTATTTACAAATGCAACCTAAAAATAAAATCAACAGTTTCATAGACATAAAGAGCTGTAATTATATGCTAAATTTGCCAAAACTAAAGTATATTTTTGGTCTAAAAAGTTAAGAGTGTCATTATTTGGGCAGCATCATGCTGCCTTGCACTGTACAGTAGAACTACTCTGTGGAACCTTGGAGTCATCTCTAACTGGGACAGGTTTTATTCCACATTTTAGGCAACTTTCTTTCATTTACAGAATATAGCTCAAAATGATGATTAAAAATCCTTATTGTTGTATTCATACCATCCAAGCTTTGTTGCTGTCATTTAACTGTTAGTTTAAATTCTGCTTTAACATCTTTCCATTCATCAACTCTTAACTGGCACAGATAACGTTGAACCTAGCTTCCCATCAGTAGCTTTCCCTATAAACTTAAAGTAGAATGATAAATCCTTGTCATTACTTACAAACCCTTAACAATTTGGCTCCTATCTTATATTAAAACCCCATTATTCCCAATCAACTACAATATGCAGTTACAAAAATGTAAAAATGACCAGAATGGGAGGCATTTCCTTTGGTTTTCAGTTCTGTTTTGTATCAAACCAAACTTCCCAGTTTGGAGAGAGTGAGAAGCAGCATTCAGTTTTTATACTCCTCAAACGTGGAACAAACTCCCAGAAAGTTACTGGTCTGCTGAAACTCTCAGCAGTTTTAAATCAGGGTTTAAAACTTTTGTATGTTTATTTATTTTCAAGTATACTTCAATGCACATTCTAATGCATTCTCCACTCCCCACTGAATTGCTTGTAATGTTTATGTAAAGCACTTTTAATTGTCTTGAAATGTTCTATGCAAATGAACTTGCCTTGCCAATGAATCTGTTTTTAACCTTGAGTTATATTATTTGTTTTGAGCAAAACAACTTGATAAGTTTGGAAAAAGACTGTGGTTAGAGTTTCTGTGTGGGCGATTCCTTGAGCACGTATGTTTTTCCACAAAAATAAGGAAAGGTGTTGTTCATCCATTTTATTCATTTCTTTTTTTTCAGATTTTCTTTTATCAAATATACCTTTCTATCTTCTTCATTCTCTTCATTTCACAACTGGCCTAATTGGTGACGACGCTGAAACATGTCATGTCCTGCTCAGACTCAGACTCAGACTCCTCTGCATAATTAAAACAAGAGCAACACTTCATCTACACTGCAGCAGGAGGCAGATGAGAGGGACACTGATGGAGAGGAGAGAGAGAGAGAGAGAGAGAGAGAAAGGGGGGGTTGGCTGTCGTCTGTTAAATCTCCTCTTCAAACCTATTTTTATAGTCGTGCATTTTATGTGATGGCTTTTATCCTATGTATCCCATTATTTTTACAAATATATTATTTTCCCTTCTGAGTGTCTCCTTTTATCTTCTGCTGCTGACTTTCTTCAGTTTTTCATTTATTTCTACTTTTGATGCTTGTGTTTATTTTGTTGTTGACGCACTTTGATGGCTGTGTGTATGAAGTGTGCCTTATATGAAGTCTAACATTTATGTATACAATCATTATTTAAAAGAATGAATAAATAAAGACATGCAGTTACACGCAGACTGCCTGAAAGACACAGTGGCCCAACAGGAAACAGAATGGTTGTCATGGTAACAACACAGCTGTAATAGACAAGCTCTCCATCTGAGAACCAGGCACTCACAGAACCTGTCAGAACCAGAAGGCAGAAAACACAAATATGACTATTGTTCTGTCTATAATATGAATTAAAAAAAAATACCATTTAAGAAATGAATTTAAACAATCTCCTACAACAAAGTTCTTCCATATAACTGAGTTGTTGCCGTTCACACCAATGCACAGCATATTTTGTTCAGTTATTGTATGGACCAATGAGTATGACCATGAGTGTGTCCTGAATGATGCCCGCAGTAGACGCTGCTCCGCTGAAAATGAATTTTTTAGTTCACCTTCACTAACGACTGCTCAAAGAAACTTTGTTGAACATCTCTGTCCTTTGAGACGATTTAAAAAAACAGTGATTGGATGAATGAGAAGATGCGACCAGACCTCTGATTGTCTCTGTCCAGCAAACACTGGGTGGTTGCTCCAACACTCTCTGATTTCCACTTCCTAGTTTTTGTAGCCAAATGTATCAATAATGCCATTATTTATACCTAAATAATTCTTCTTTACTAAAAAACCTCACATATCCCTCTCAAAAGGAAGTAAAGGACTTTGCATATCCCTTATTTTGCCCCACACAGCAGGTTAATCCAATCATCCATATAATTTACAGTGTATAAGAAATGTTGTTAAACACATTAATGACACTGAAGCAGAAGTGGGAAATCCATTTAGGCACAGGAGAGGGAATAAACAAGGCAACAAAGGCAGGCCTCAGCTGAGTAAATGAGTGACTAATGTGGGGCAAGGATGGTGAATTGTTCAACACCTGAGCTCTTCATGCACCTTTATTCTACAACTCTCTGCTGTCTGCAGCTGTTTGACCTGCAGCTGTAAAACAGGAGATTGTCAGCGTGACAACACGTGCAGCTTCAGGCCAGCGTACCCTCCCCGTGCCCTGAATCTGTTTGTTGACCCGCGACTGGAAAAATATAATTTCCAAAGAAAGCAGTGATTAAATCAGCAGGTAAACAACAAAAATCTGATGATGGAATTAAAAGTGACAGGCAGTGTTTTATTTTTCCTCCTGATGAATAATTGCTTGTTGGCCCTCAACTCGCAAATTATTTTCCCCTCATTATATATGTCCTGATGATGTTTTTGTATTTCTACAAATGAGGATAAGCTTCTACGTTGGTCAACCGAAAATTTATTTTGATGATTAAGAACGACACTTATTTGCATGAATGGACTTGCACGCTACATCTAACGTTGGTGTTGGCCATTATCTTCCCTTAAGAAGAGACCAAACAACATTTTCCTGATTTCTTTCCGGAAGCATTAGAGTTAGGATGCTGTCCAACATCCTTACTTCAGGTATATTAAGTCAGAACATGAAGCAATTACACACATATATCAGATGAAACAGTATGAGGTTTTAAAATAACATACTGATGCCTGCAGCATCACATTTTAAAGCACTGGCTCGGCTTTTGACAGGCAGGAAGCTGAAGCTGCATCCTGTTGGCTGACAGTAAAGAAAGTAAAAAAAAATCTAAATAAAATCCATGAAAGTTGGAAGAAATGAACTTTTGTTGGGACTGAAAAACAGCGAGTATGTTGAACTTTGGCTCTGCTACACTTCCAAAATCTGAAAAGGCAGTTTTAGGACAGGATGCTATGAGAAGGCAATAGCATCCAGAAAAAAAGGAAGGCTTAATCTGAGGAGGGATTTTCTCTTAGATTTGACCTCCTGATATTTGAATTGCAATTGGTCTCTCTCTCAAGCCCCAGTTCCCCCCCTTGAACACAAGACACCACATCCTCATTTTAATAAAGAGCAAAAAAAGCAGTGCACCCCCGAATCCCTTTCTCGCCTCTCCTCCCTCTTCCAACTGGTTTCAACGCTGTGTTTAATACGCTGAGTTGACTTTGATAAAGCACGCTGAGGAAACAGCCGCCTCTACAACGCCACTCGATTCATGATCTGCCTATTCAGCAAAAAACACGTTGTGGGCCTGAAGAGGAAGAGAAGGAGGGGTGGAGGGGAAAAAAAGAAAAACAGCATTCATCTTGTGATGGAGAGAGACCCACTAGCAATTCTTTCAGTGTGGTTGCTGAACCTCTGCCATAAACCACAGCTCAAAGACGTGCCGGAGGAGATGATGGAGGATGGAAGAGGAAGTGTGTGTGTGTGTTTGTGTGTTTTACCTGCTCTCCATCCAGTATAACAGTGACAGAATAAATTATTCTGTTTCAGCATCCCCAAAGGAAAAAAAAAAAAACTTTTGAAGACCAATGAGGATTTGATGATTTACAGAGCGGTGACAAAATGTTGTACAAAGTGAAAACATATATTTATTCATCTCTACACATGTATTCAATCATGCTACCTTTGCAGGCTTGTGCATTTCAGGGGAACAAGGTGATATCCAAACAAACCAAAATGGCTAATGTGATGTATGGACGATGTGAGACAGCAGATTTTTTTTTTTCAGTTTAGATATCAGCTGAAGCCTAGTTAGCTTTTAAAAAGTTGAGCTTTGTGATATCATAGATCCTTCTATGTTATCCATAAATGATTTAATGTTTGAAATGGAGGAATAACCTTCAGTTCAGTTCCTGTTATCTGGAACTACCTGCTGCTTCAGACCAGCCTCTACACAGCCAACAACATGTAAACATGGACAATCTTGGAAGTTTAAAATGTCTTAATGTGGATGGATGTAAGTGATTGGAATTTAGACCCGTCATTCTGCTCCTACAAGTAAAAGGTTCTGCATAGTGCTATTTTTTCCCCTCCTTTTCCATCTAAAGTTGCTCATGGTTAAATGAAGTAGGAGGGGAAAACAGTGTCTGGGGAGGCCAGAAAGAGAAAGGCTGTTGAATTTTGGGGGAAGCTACAGGTTTAGGACCTATAGTGGTCAAAAGCTACAAGGTATCCCTTTAATATATACCATAAATAAATTAGGACACAAATTATTAGTTAAACTGCTTTAAAAAAGGACAGGGAGAAAGTTTTAAAGTTTGTTCCATAATGTTCCTGTTGGACAGTATGGAACAATTGCTGCAAGTTTATTAATAGTTTATATACACAGTGAGGAGTAACACTTTAAATTCACTGATGGATCTCACGAGAAGCCAGTGAAGAGAAGCCAACACCGGGGAAATATGATCTCTCTTTTCAATCCCCATCAGAATTCAGGCTGCAGCATTCTGGATCAGCTGGAGGCAGTAAGAGAAGCTTTAGGACAACTAACAAAGACGTAGTCGTCTAACCTGGAAGTGACAAATGCATGAACTCATTTTTCTGCACTATTGAGAAATAGAATCTTCCTAATTTCCTGTTTTGTATATGAGTCAAAGCAAACATTTTGGTCAAAACAGGATTTTTTACAGTTTTTCTAGAGATCAAAGTGAAACCATAAAAAAAGAAACTGTACATGAGTTATACAAATAAGCACTGTACATGAGTTATACAAATAAAAATGATTATTATCATTATTTTTTTTATGCTTGAATCCTTGCTTCATATCCTCTGGGTCAATTTTTGAGGCCCTCCAATAGGATAAGGAGGCCCAGATTCATTTAATCCAATTCAGCTTTATATGCATAATGCCAATTCATGACACAATGATCTCAAGGCAGCTTTACAGACAGTCCAATTAAACCCAATTCATTGTAGTCTAATCATAATTAACATAAAACAACTCCATTTTATGATCCAATTCATAGTTGTTCATCCAAACCAGCTCATAAAAATTCATTTCTTAGCCAAGGAAAACAGATTTTTGAAATTTTTTTAATCAATCCTCTATCCTGAGCAGCACGAGAAGACAGTAGAGAGAAAAAAATTAATCATTTTAACAAGAAGGAAAACTTCTAGCAGAACCAGGAAGAATGGCCATCTGTCTGGACTAGTTGGGGGTGGAAAGGAGAAAAGAGGTTAACAAGCAGCATATAGGCTCATTCATGCTCAGCGCAAATTCTGCGTCAATTGTGTGCGCATTTGCGGCGTTGTAAAGCTCCTTATGCATCGGTCATTCGACGCAGAAGACGGAGTAATACCACTGGCAACCGTGGTGGCAGTGTTGAGCATAGTTGAGCAGGAACCAACTGGAGAGGAAGTAGAAGAACAACGGGAAGAGGAAAACCGTAGAAGAAGATTGAAGATGAGAACGAAAACATTAGAAGTTGCACAAGTTTTAGAAAGGATCTGCAAGTGTTCAGGGCATGTTGGTGGTTAGTAACAACTTTATAGCAGCGCGTTAGTGCTGCTGACCGGGGTCTGACACTAACGTCGAATTGCAGAGTTAACTATGAACTCAGCACTGCCCCCTAGCGGAGCAACATAAACAACGTATGGAAGTATAAAGACAGCGACACATGAAGACATTTGGAACAGACGTCCCTATTTACGTCCATCAGGGGGCATAAATGGGCCTTAAGTCTAAGCCTGGGATACCTGCTGACAGACACGAGTTAATAACAATGATGCAATTTACACGGAGAGTAAAGAGGGGAGAGAAGAGCCCGATGCATTGTGGAATGTTCCAGAGTAGTCTGAAGGTTTTGCATCCTGAACCAAAACTGGGAGCCAATTCCACGGAGAGGGGCCTGATCATAAAAAGAAACTTAAACTGTAGAAATGTGATCTCTGTTGCTACTTTTCATCACAACTCTCATCTGCAGAATTGTGGATCAGCTGAAGGCTTCAGAAAATTTAGGGACAGGACAATAAGCAGCAACTGCCGTTGTCCAATCTGCATGGATGAGTCTTTCTGCATGACTTTGTGACATGTTTTTCATTTGGGAAGTGTTATGTGGGTTAAATAAAGTGTTTAATATGTGAGTCAAAACACAAAACCTTGTCCAGAATAACACAAATTTATGCAAATTAAGTTAGCCAATAGAGACGCTTTTTTTTTTTTCTTTTTTTATGAAAGTTGGCTGAAAAAAAACAAAGTCAGATCTATTCAGATGTTGTTGCTCTTCTTTGTATCTCAGCTTTGATTTGACTATTTATTATTTTCTTTTTATCTGTGACTTTTCACCGCTTCAGTCTCGGTTCGTTTTTTTGAGCTGAAACAAACAAAGTCAACTCGTCCGGCAGCTGGAATGAGCTCCGGGATTTGCTTATTGCTTCTGCTTTGAATCTTTTTGTCCCGTTTTTTAATTTCATCTCCTTTTGCCCTGGACATGGTGAATTTCAGATTGCCTTGCCTTGCCCTTCATTTACCATCTTTCTAATTATAAGCAATTCCAGCATTTTATTATTTGTACTGCTGCAGTGACACTGTCTCCCCGCGGGGGATCAATAAAGTTTCATGTAATCTGAACCTGATGAAATGGTGTCAGACTCAGCGAGGGGCTCTTGTTGCTTTATTTAGTGCAGATTTTAAATTGACTTGGGTTGTGCGATCCTGCTGCTTTGAAATTAAGACTGATAGGTTTTTACTCCTTGGTCTCTGATGTGACTTAAACTGTTTGGAAAGGAAGTATTTGTTCCTGCTGCTCCATTTTAGTAGTTATTTTTATTACATTCTCGCTTCACTAGGTGCATGCTGGGACATGTGACATGCATTAAATCACCTGTCTGCCTTAATGCTTCTTTCTTCACAAATAGATTTTCAGTTTGTCTTGCACTGACCGGGTTACATAAAGGGCTGAATGAACGAGATACCGATGCTGCAAACCAGACACATGCACAGGAACAACAAAGAGGCAATAAGCTGTGTACAAGAATTTCTAATTCATGGGTGCAAAAATCAGTGTAAGATATGCAATTATCACATTGATGCACGCTAATTATTAAAGAATGTCCTTATCTCACGTCTTCTGAGGCATTTCCGTTGTTTAGATTATTCTGGAGGCAGAAATGACACATGCACTTTGCACAGAAACACTTTTTCTCTCCTGGTCTAGGAATAACATGATACACATTTTTAAGAATATTACGGATTCTTATGTGCTGCTTCTGCATTAATTAAAACAGACTTCAAATGGAATCTAGACTCCATGTTAACTGGGTCTGAGGCCTCATTTCTAAGCTGACCTACTAGATTTAATCTTAAGCATGACCTAAAGGTACAGTGTGTAACTAATTGGGCTTTATATTCATAAAAAACAAGTATTGCTTTCATAAATATGTATTTTACGAAAGTCTATTCACAATCATATCAAACTAAAAACATTGTCATTGCTTAGAAATAGTTATTTATAAATACATATGTGGCAGCGTGCCTAATTAAGGCTGCCATTTTGCATCGCAATCTTGAAATACGGTAGCCAAAAGGGGACAAACTTGTTAGCAGTGCACGTTTTAGGAACACACACGTTTGTTCCGCGTTAGAAACGGGGCAGAGACTACTTTACTCCGATTTAGGTCGGATGATTAACCGTTACGTCCTATATAAACGCCATGCTAAGCAGCTGAATCATATGGCTGAATTAGCTCATGTGCAGCCATTCAGCTCTGCAGGCTGCTAACGAGATGTTTATATGATTCAGCTGTGTTGGAGAAGGAATACAACTAAAAGTTGCAGGGTAGTAGTTCTGGAGGACCAGTTATGTGAAAATAAAAATCATAACAGATTAGATTTACAAAACTAAACAAAGTGGAGGTTTTGGGTCATAATGTACAAAAACAAACAGCATGTTAGCACAAACACCTCATGCAAGTCCATCTCTCTGACAACTAGGCTGTCTGAAATGGTCTCATACACACACAGCAGATATACAGCAGAATGACTGAAAAAGAAAGTGGTCAGTGTGCTGGCCAGTCAAAGTCCATTACCTCATGTTCTGATAAATACATCTTGAAAGTTGAAATAGGGTTTACTGTCTTTTTCACGACTTCTGCCACTTACAACTCTTTTGGCAAAGGAGGCAAATGTAGTAAGAGCAAGGAGGGACTAATAAAGTGGGAGGTGAGTGTATAATTAAAGCAATAATACTAATGCAACCATAAAGAAACTATATTACCAACTACCACTGCTCCAGAACTGAGAAATAAAATCCATAATGAGCTGAAATATGATATGAAAAATACATTAAAAGCAGCATAAATTAAGACATAGTGTGTGTGTGTGTGTGTGTGTGTGTGTGTTAGAGCACATCCACAGCTGCTCCTCGCTGTGCAAAGTCCCAGAATTCCTTGCAGCACTGGCAGCAGTTGATGATGATGGCGATATTAGGGAGGAAATGTTGTACGGGAACTTCATTGCCATATTCCATATTTTGTGTAATAGAATGTAACTAGCGTCATTATTTTTTCATCACAGCCCTCCCACAACTGTCTTCCACATCTAGGAACATCACTTTCCTCTCCACTCCATCCCTTGTTGCCTCTCCGTCATGCTGTGAGTCAATTAAAAAGCTCCAGATAAAATGGAAGGCAGAATGTAGAAAAAAGAAAGGAGGCTGCTGCTACTCGTTCACGGCCAGGCGGCGGCTTCTGAGACTCCAGCAATGCACTCGAGGCCAACATGTTGGGTCTGGTGATGGTCTTTAAAGGAAGAAAAGAAAAAAAGGCATGCTGGGCTGAAGTTGGAGATCTGGTTTGTTACATCTGCGTCTGAAAGGACAACATGTGAGCTTCCCATCAGTAGACACAGACACACACACACACACACACACACACACACACACACACACACACACACACACACACACACACACACACA
>JBBBVT010000007.1:4389084-4400860 GCA_037177035.1 Craterocephalus eyresii
AGCCGGACACCTGTTGTTTTGATCAGAGTCACCTTCACACAGGTTACACGGACAACTGACCAATGCATTGATTTGACCTCGATATATGCTTATATCTTCCACAACAGTTATAGGGCAGAAGGATCATGGACGCACAAACACACACTGAGCCCGGAGGATTGGCAGTTTTTTGCCTTTTATTTATTTATTTCTACTTAAACAGACGGAGGCTTCGGCAGAATTTCTCACAGAGAATTCATTCAATAACTGTTGGAGGGAAAGACGAGAAATTAGTTTTCTGCTCTCTGCTGATATGAAACAATATGAGCTGCATTGTATGTGTGTGTGTGTATGTGTGTGTGCGTGTGTGTGTGTGTGTGTGTGTGTGTGTATGTGTGCATCCATCACCCAGGGCTCTTCATCTCTCAGCTCTTTTGCTCCTCATCAAAGATTCCAATGCTCCAGAAATGTGTACAGTTTCAGTCCATCTTTGAACTTCAGTAGCCAGTAAACTGATGTTTGGACAGAGACGGCAAAAGTACCCAGATTTCTTCCTTGAGGATAAGTAAATCACCTATGCAAAATATAACAATTTGAGTAAAAGTAAAAAGTACTTATTCAAATATCTACTCAAGTAAAAGTAAAAAGTACAGGCTATAAATGTACTCAAAAGTAATTCTAAAAGGAGAAAGTGTTTCTATTGCATGATTAATTGGCTGCAAAGCTATTAAACACAGGATCATTTATAAGGATTCTGCTTTAGCAATGTCATTGTTTGAACAACCACTGCCTGTACACCTCAGGCTAACACATCATACTTCTGAACACTGAATTTTGGAGGAGGATTAGCTTCTAAACTACTGTATGGTGTCACCAATCATGCTCATAGACCTAGATCTCGATCAACCTTTTCATTATCACTTTATTTAATGATCACATCATCCAACAGTTGTTTAATCCTGTACAGGTGGTATTGTGAGTGGCCCTGGCAATAGCTTTGTATGAAAAAAAGATTTAAGAAAAGAACATTTCCAGGAGCGTGTCTAGCAGCTTTGGTAGGATGTGTTAACACATACAGTGAAAGCAATAAATAATAAAAGCTGCAGTCTAAGCCCACAGGTAACACACTCACACACACACACAATGTGCAGCAGGATAAATTTGTTTTGTAAAGAGTGTGGCATGTTGTGCATTTGTTAAGTAATTCCCTGTGAAATTAATAAGAATGAGCAGTAATGGAGGAAAAACAAACGCACAGCCTCGGGGTCAAAGAGCACAGTAGCTTTGTGGGTTAATGTATATTAGAGCACATTAGTAGGGTTAAACGGTAAATGTCACGGCAAATACAGGAAGAAAAGCGTAATTTCCTTCCTTCATCTGACATGTTTATCCTGAACTGAGGCTGCAGATTTGTTAACACAACAACAGCCTGATTTCATCTGTCTGCAGTTAGAAGAATTTTTCCCACATCCTGTAAAGTAGAGAGCCAAGGAGGGTAGAGGCAGAAATGTGAAGAGAAAATCCCTTTAAATTAATGATTTCAAACATTTCTTCATGAATTTTTAACCTGAAAACAATAATGTTTTCTTATATGAATAATTTATCTCATTAAATTAGTAAGTATTCCTTCCATAAACAATGAAGTTGCTGCAGGAGAATGAGCTATGTATGAATAAAATGTCCAACACCACTGCAATATGGCATGAAACTAAATATAGCCTGTTAAAATAATAATGATTAAAGCCCCATACAGTACAGTACCTACTCTGGAGGTTTTGGGAGACACATAAAACCACAGAAACTTTACAGATCTGATTATTATGAACTAACTAATCCATCTTTTTTAGTTTTACCTGAGGATGCGCTGATGTTAGTTTCACTCATTCTGGTTTTCCAAAGCGTGCCTACAGCTGGGGTGGTATAGCAGATTGCAGCTGTTGCCTTTGGCAACAACTTTGTCTGGACATCATTTTTAGCAGCTTGTTCTTCGGTCCACATTCACCTTCTCACTATCAAAGTATCTCCAGACAACAGATAGACATAACAGATTCTCTGTCATCATGTTCAAGTTCATCACCTTGTCATCTTTCTCCATTTGTTTTGACTGAGCAGCTCCAACAATCCAAAATAAAAATCCTAATGCACAACCAGCATTATCACAAACATTTGGTCACTCTTCGGGCTGCTAATTCTTCCTGTATGCTGAAACTAAAGGGAGGGCAGAGAAATAAACACAAACATGGACACAGGAAGTGAAGTCTTAGCCCTGACCTCCACATGTGATCCCATCCAGAGATGGCAAAGTAACTATTTCTTGCAACATCTTAGCTGGCGTTGCAAGAATTTTGCAATATTTTACAATCTTTGATTTTTGACAACTAATTAGGTCAACTGACCCTTCACTAGGTTCCTGCCTGCTTGGTTAAATAGCCTATGACAGGCTATTTAACAGACTGTTAAATGATAGGACAAATCTTAAAACCATGTAACCAATAGATTTCTGAGGATCTGAAATGAAGCTCATTTGAATAATTTTAGGATTAAATAACATCAAAATGAGTTTTTTCACCTCCTCCACTGTTGTCATGGATGTAAATCTGACCTTTTAAACCTAAAATGGTTTGTTAACCAGGTTGTAAGCGTGTTTAATTCAGCTGTAAAGTTGGCCTTTTTACGGGAGTCTATGGGGAATTGCTCTGATTTGCAGCATCTAGCAGATAAGGGGGAACTGCAATCTTTGCAACGGTTTTTAGGACCTCAGGCAGTACTGCATGGAAACTAGTCATGTTTCATTACTGGAAGTCCCTGCATAGACTCAGAAAGAATTAGTTTAAATGCAAGTTAAAGCTCTATCATGCAAAGAAGAGGCTATATCCAGAATCAGTTCCATCTTCTGTAGAACAAAACTGATTTAAAACCGTCTGTAGCAAAGTAGAATACTGTTATGTGGTCAAACGGATCAAAATGTTGCATTTTTTCTGAAAACCATGGACTGTGTGTCCTGCAGACTAAAGAGGAGAGGGAGCATCCAGCTTGTGAAAAGCCTGCATCTCTGATGGGATGGGCTGTATTAGTGCCTATGGCGTGGGCAGCTTCCACATCTGTGAAGCTCCATCAATGCTGAAAAGTACATGGAGGTGTTAGAACAACATCTGCTCCAATCCAGAAAACATCAGATTTCAGCGAGACAATGCTGAACCACACCCTGCATCCATAACAGCAGCATGGGTTTGCAGGAAAAGAATTGGGCTGTCTGCAGTTTCGATTCCAGTTTAAAACATATGGACCATTATGAAATGTAAAAACTGACTAAAATAAAAATATATTAATATTATAGGAAACCATATGCACTTTAGAAAGATATATGATTGTATTCCAAAGCCAGTTGCTGGTGTAAGCACAAATACCTGCATTACTGAAACGTGAGCTTTTTGTCCTGAGCAGTCAGGATGTAAAGCTGAACCTGCCGGTTCTGTTTGCTTGACTGCTGCTCAGAACAGCAGCAGCATATTAGCGCATCGGCTTTCGACCGTTATGCAAAAACAGCATAAAAAAAAACCCCAAACCCTGTCTAATAATGTCTGCTGGCAGAGGAGAGCGAAGGCAATAACAGAGAACACATTCAGACAGATTGCAAACACGAGGAGCAAAGTGACTGCAGTCTGACGGGAGTAATATTACAGCCATTTGGCTAATAGTGCCGGGCTCGTTACACAGGCTTCACACAGACGAGGACAAACAGCCTGGGCGTCGCGAGCAGAGAGGTGCTGAGGCCACATGAGGACGGAGCAATCGGCCAGGTGATGCAGGAAGCTGCACCACTGGAGTTCTCACTCCTCATGAAGCATGAAGAGAGTTTAGTTTAATCATCAATACTGGTGTGTTTGAAACAAGGCCAGCCCAGTATGAGCCCAGTGGGAAGCTCCACATAAACATGTGCACAATTGCACTGAACCACAAAAACATTTTTCTTCTACTTCGGATCAATTAGCAGCTTTCAGTGAAGTCACAATCCATTATGGGCAAACACTCACATGCATCCACACACACAGCTCAGTAGCACTTGATATTGATTTATCCATCTATATTTTACCCGTAGGCCTACTACTTTTACTCGCTTTTGTCTCCTTCCTCAGCATGAAGCAGCTTCTCTGTAAACTTCAGGGCTGAGCTGCAGTCTTTGTTAGAAAATGACTTTCGGTTAGTTTTGTTTTACTGTGCCCTTGAACTTTTTGACTGGTTTCTGCTTTGTTTCTACTCTTTTGGTTTCTACTTCTGTCAATCATTGAAGACCAAGCAAAGCCTAAACGTTCTCAGGAGATGTGTTGAGACCGTGTCGTACCACAGATCAGAAATATTCTCATGCAATGCTTTCTGTGGCATCAGTTCTTTTCAGCGTAAAAAGCGGCTCCGTTCCCATTTTTTCCTCACCTGTTTCACTTTATTTCCAGTTTTTTCTTTGTTATTTTTCATACAGACAAATAGTCCCAGTTACTGTCTACAATGTATAAACTCCACTTCCAGAAAAGAGAGAAAGTTATCTGGAAGATTCTCCACCGAGCAGATGAAATGGTGAAAGGAGAGGGTGCCCGGATTTGGGAAACCATCATGACACCATGATCAATACAGACACATGGAATGCACATACATAACATAAAATTGTGATGTATGTGGGACATCAGTGTGTCAGTGGAGGCCTTAATATGTCTGAGGGTACCATTCCATTGATGCAGAGGTGGATGTTGGAGTTTTGGCGAGAGAGACATCCTACATCCAGATTCATCTCCCGTTGAAAATGTTTGGAGCGTTATGAATAGGAAGATCAGAATAAAACAACCACATAATGTAGAGCAGCTGAAATCTTAGATTCAGTAAGAATGGACACAGATGCCTCTGGAAAACTAAAACAGTCAGTGCCCTCAGTTCCTAAACCATTGATAAGCCCTAAAAGGAAGTTGATGGGGAAACACAGAGTAATCTTTAAAATCAAAGGATTTTCTTCTTCAGAAAGACTAAAATATTTGCTTTTTTCTATATTCTACTCAGCATAAAACGGTGAATTTAAACATTTTCAACAGACGCATAGAAGAAGACATCATCTGTCAGATGAACACAGCGCTCGTTAGAAGAATACATTCAACAGCTGGTCTGCAAATGAGATTTGATTATGCTGAGAAAAATGTAGATCATCACTAAACACAAACGACTAACTCACTGAAAATGCAAAGCAGACATGATAAGGTCTGAGGGAATTGAATAAAATCAGTTCAGACTGAATATTTCAATAGCAAAAAGAAATAACTTCCAGCTAGAGAAAAATAAACTTTTTCATCACAGCGGCGAGGAAACGTCTTGGCATAGAGAGTCAGCTCGTTGGATGGATGTGAGAGAATAATGACTTATGATGGGAATGAATGGGGCCATGCAGCAGTATAACTCAGCCTGCTGTCTGATATTTAGAGGGACTCATATTGAGACCTGTGACGTTTTTGATTGGTAAGCGTAATATTTACTGAGTAATATTTACTGAGCAGTGCCTCAGCAGCAGGCTTTGCTTATTAGAGCAAATTTCCAGGCTTGCCGAGCGGCGGCGGTGGCAGGCGGAGCTTTGACAGCCAAAGCGCTCAGATGTGGATGTGAAGGTAAATTCTGCCACCACCCTCGGCTGTCACAGGGAATTCAAATATTTCACTACAGGAAAAAATGGCACAGAATGCAGATTTTTTTCAGTATGCTGGCTCAGTGTGGGTGTGTATGCGCATGCTTGTGTGTGTGTGTGGATTCTCGTCACTCCATATACGGGTATGAGCTAATGCAGGAACTTAGACAGAAATCAATCCACTGCATGAGAATTTTCTATTTATGATACTGGCTTTATCCACTTCTTTTAGATTTTTGCTTTTTGACCAACAGTGCTTTCAACAGGCCCTTTCGACCTGGGACTGATAACTGTGTCATGTGTCATGTGTAAAAGTACAGAGGCCGAACTGAGCTCAAACAGACAAAACAAGTGTGGCTGGTTAATGAGGACATCTTTTCTCATCTCTAAGGATAAGTATTTCTGTTTTCAAATCTGTTCATCCTGTCCTAAGAGTATACACAGAATGCCTTCAGAACTCTTTGGGTCATAGATTGTCCTTGGTCATTGTCGGGTCATTGGAAACATTCAAGTCAATTCAACTTTATTTGTATAATGTTAATTCATGACAATGTCATCTCAGGGCACTTCACACACAATCAGTTTGAGTCAATCTAATTATCATGCACAGATTCATATATGCCAAAAAATAGCCTAGCTAAGGAACCTACAGCTACCGTCCACTTTTTGTCTTTGATCCAATCACCCACCGTGAGCATGCTTAAAGTGACGATGGAAGGAAAAACGCCCCTTTAACCATGAACTGTTTTATAGGGGAAGTTCGGTATTTTTCAACCTGTACCTATGTTGTAGCATGCTATACGATCATTTACTTACCCAGAACTCGAACTCCATCAGAAAATATTTATATCCACACGCGATCGGAATACATCCATATAATGGGAGCGGTCGGGGCAAGAGACTCTACAACATAGGTACAGGTTGAAAAATACCGAACTTCCCCTTTAACATGGTGGCGAGAGCAGCCAGTGCCTCCTCCTGAAGATGACTGGCCATCCCCATCGCCATCCCAAAAATCTTGAACACTGCTGGCTCACATTCCTCAGGGATTTTGGCAACTGAATTACCAAAAGACACACAGTTGGACCAGGCAGTATCTTTTTTCTGATAGTTAACACGATGTTCACCTGGTGTGTTCTTCTGCTTCTGTAGCCCTTCTGCTTCAAGGTTGAACATGTCGTGTGTTCAGAGATGATATTCTGCATATTTTGTGTGGAACCAGAGCTTATTGGACTTGCTTTTTGCAGATGACTAGATGTTTTCTGTTTCAATGGGCAGAGACCTTACTATTACCAAAGTAATTTTTAGCTTAGGTAAAGCAGAAAACAGTTCAGAAGTCTGAGGTGTGGATCACAGTTATAAATGGTTGGATTTGCGATTCTAGGCTGAGACTGTGTCGCTGCCCTCAAGTCGGGGAGTTTAAGTTGTTCAGGCTTTTGTTCATTAGTTGGAGCATTGACAAGATAATTGGGGCAAGAGACTGTTATACTGGTTCATCGTGATAAATTAAGAGCAGAGCCAAAAGAGAAAGTTGGAAATTCACCAGGTGATCTCCATCCATGAAGCAGATACTGACTGATTTAGTCACCCTCATGGACAGGGTTAGGAAATAATTTTCTGCTTAAACTACTCCTCCTCCACACTAAAAGGAGTTAGCTGAGGTTGTTTGGGTATCTGGTTGGGATGTCTAATGGATGCCTCTCAGGTAAGATGATACAGATACAGTATGTTTCATTCAGAGTAGGCCTGGGAGTAGACCCGGTAAGGATTGCTACTCTTTGCTAGACTGATAACACCTCAATACCTCCATAACAGCAGGACTAGATGGTTGGGAAGAAAGAGGTCTGCAGATTTCTGATCAGGCTGAAGTCCCTGATAAATATTGGCTTGATTGATGAATGCATGAATAGAAACACCTAAGAGAGTCACCCTTTTTCAGCTTGATAATGTCCAACCACAGTGTCGCATGGCAATCTCAAATGTAGGAACAGACTTAGTTGGTAGATGTGGAAGATGTGAGTAAACTTTCCTATCTCCATCTGGATCTGAACTGTACTTCAATCCGTCACAGAGACTGATGGAGGCTCAGCGCTTCAGGAACAACAGTCCTCCTCCCTCCTCCTAACTGAAGGTCAGCTATGTCCAACACCACGCCAGCAGTTAACGAGCATCCACCCACCTCCTGCCGTCCGTCTGGAAGGTCAGCAGAAGAGGTCATACCTCACGCCTCTGCACCCGTTGAGGTCAAGCTAAAATGAAGCACAGCTACCATCATTGCTGGTTATGGATCGACATCATTAGCAGGAGGATAATGATGATCACAAATGTTTATTATGGTTTTTTTTTACCATTGAAGTTTAAACAAACAGTGGTAAAATGAGAGGGAGCAAAAATGTTGGGAGTTATATAGAAGAGAAAGAGGACAAGTGGAAAGGAAAGGAGGGAGTCCCAATGTATCCTGAAAAGGGAAGAGGACGGTGTGGTCTTCATCAACGCAGAAACAGAGAACAGAGAACAGAAAAATGGAGAGATCAGATAGAGGGAAGCAAAATGAAGGGAAGAAGGGAAGCCCATCCATGTGAGGTCATGGGGAAAGCAGGATGGAGGAGAGGAGGTGAAGGAGGAGGCGTTGTACTTGGGGATATCATCTATCAGAATCACCCTCTCTTCCCGCCGAGTGATTGATACAAGTGCTTCCTCTGGAGGCCCTGAGGGGAACCCCCCTACCTCCATTCATCCATCCATCCATCCCTCCTTCCAGTTTCCCATTCCTTCTCTGTTTTCTCTCCTCAGCATGCTCCTCAGTGGCCTGCCCTGAGGCCGACAGTGATGGAGAGAGGCCATGAACAGCAGAGACACCAGGGAGGAGGAGGAAGAGGTGGGGTAATTCTGTCTAAAATGCAGAAATATGCGCCATCTCCAGGTTTCTATCTGTTCACTCCCTCTATCACAGCCTCACAGAGGACAAGCTTTTTCTGCAATAAATGTGAAGAAAACCTAACAAAGTGCTTTTTTTTATTCTTATTCAATATTGTCCTTAAATTACATAACATCACATAAACAGGACAAATAGGGGTAAGCTGATTGTTGCGTGTAAAGCAGTGGTAGGGAACCGTGACCCAAGTTCAGAACGTTTTAGACTGATCCCTTCTCCAACACTCCTGATTCAATTTAATGAGTCACTGTGCAGAAGGACTAGTGTAGTGTAAGCTGGGTGGTTGATCCAACAGTAGCTGCATTTCACCAAGACTGCACAGGCTTGGCCAGCAAAGCATTTGTATGTGGATAATGTTTTCTTGTACTTTGCATGAACCTCTCATTTACTTGCATGTGGAGATAGTTTTGCAGCTATATGCTTGTTTGCTTAATGAAGAAAACAATTTAGAGTCAGATTAAAAGGACATTGGAGTTTTTTTCAATGGGTTTCTCTTCCATTTTGGGTTTTGGGATGCAGACATATTCTCAACCTTCAAGATAAGGTGTAAACCTTTAGCTCTCATTAATTCTGAACCCTCTTTTTTGTTACTATGGAAAAAAGATCAGCTTGGGCCAGTAAGTGTGTCCCTGTGCTGTTGGATTGTGACTCTGTCTTGTCCTCCCAAACCCTAAAACATTGAGTCAGAAGGCTGCCTGCTTGGTTGTGGTTCTGTTAAAGGTCTCATTCAGTCAAAAGGGAGAATTCCCTTTTATCCTTATGTGCACTCTGGATCGTGAATGAAATAAAAATTGAATATTCAATGCAAACCTTTGGTTTTCTGAACTGGAAATATTTTTTACAACACCAACCCCGCTAACTTTATGCTGCCACTTTGTCCGACTCGGTCAGATAAGCACAACCTTTATAAGAGCTGGAAAACAAATGTGGCATTATAAAATGAAAGTTCACGAAATAAATAAAAGTTGTCCTTTAAAAAATGTCATTTTTTTAATTAAAGTTTCTATTTATTTATTCAACTATACAAACTAATTTACTTCATTTATTTAATGTTGAGTTAATGTTAATGTTGAGCTGAGTAATCATTCAGGTGGACCTAATTTCTTCTGCTCCAACTGCATCAGCTCTTCTTCTGCAGGCTGGTGCAGTTCAAGTGAGGGCCGTGTTTCAGCTGCAGAAGCCATTTTTGCTTCTCACTGTGAATTTGCATGAACCAGCTGAGGTCAAGTTTGTTAGCTGCTGTTAATTCTGCCGACCGGCGCTCTGCCCGCCACTTCACCAATTGAAAAAAAAAAAAGAGGCTTTTGTTCGCCATTTTCGGTGGAAAGGAAAAAGGCACATAACTGCAGGCACTGTGTGAAATGTTGAAATGGAGATTAGTCCGGCCACCGCAGATCTCGCTTATAATGATTAAACATCATGCCTTGCATTTCAATGGGAGCACTTGTGGCTGTGAGCGCTCTGATAAGGTCCTGGTTTAATTCACACATATGCAACACTGAAAGGAATGGAGAAAAAAAAGGACATGCTGTTAGGGAGAGAAGCTGTTGGTTAAGATATTTGTCCGGATGGCTTGGTGTCCTCTGACAGCAGGAAGCACAACAAGAATAAAACAAAAAATCAAATGAAACCCTTCCAGCCTTAAAAAAGCTGCTGTTTTATGATGAATAATTATAGAAATTAGAACAGCCGTTGTGTCTTTTTTTTTTTTGTCAAACTTTCTGGTCACAGTTTACAAGCAAACTTGCCACAGTGCATGAATTGCATTTTTTTTATCTGAGGAAAGAAAACACATGTCTTCAATTATGGTTTAATAATAAAAAATAAAACCCATCCTTCATAAAAGGTATATTGTACTGCAGTGCTCAGCAAAATGATCTAATGAATCAAATGCAGCAGGAGGCTCAATTAGAATAAGCTCTGTATGCTGCATCCATTAGAGGAAAAGCATTGAAAAAACAGTTTGTCGAAAGGAAATATAATTTTTTCTGGAGCTGGACAGTTTTTATTTACTGCCACTCATAAATATTATAAACGACTGCCTTCATCAGGTTAATCTTAATAACATCCCACAGTTTAAGCCAGTATTAGAAAATCACAGCACATATGTAAAAGATGGAAACATCTGTAGACCCCTGATTTCTAAAAGGAGTGACATCCCTTCGATGTCAGGCTTCTGTTTCAACCAGTCCTCCAACCTGAAGAATATAAAAACTTTGTCTGTCCCCAGTAGTGACAGTTTTTTCTTCAACAGGGCTCCAACATACAAAAACCTCCACACATTGCAGGATAAAACACATTAAAACCACTTGACATGCATGACTTGGTGTTACGGCCCTTGGCCTGGCACCCTGTAAAACACATGCAAAGCAGGCTGTCTCATCCCTCGCTGCTGATTGGCCGTCCCGGGATCCATATGTATAGACTGTGGAGCTGGATCTGGTTGGCCGCCCATTCCTCTCCTCTGCTGGTGATTGGCTGGGACTGCAGCTACCAATTCCTCAGCCATCCTATTTAAGGAGCCATTCAACCTTCATTCAGGGCAGCTGTGCATCCTTGGGACTGTGTTTCCCAGCTTGCCTCTCAGTCACTTGCAGTAACTGAGATTTCTGTATGTGTCATTGTAGCCTTGTGGCTTTGCTTGTTGCCTCTTATTAGTTTTTATTCATTTAGCACTTTTGGTTTAGCTTGTGTTTTGTGTAAGCCTTGGTTTGTTATTCTTGAGTTGGTTTAGTTTGGGTTATCTAACCAACTCAGGTTATTCTTTTTTTTGTGGTTTCTGTATTTTGTTTGGTTTTAGTTTTAAAGGGTCTTAGTTATTCCCTTACCTTTTGGTTGTTTACTGTACCTTTTGGGAAGATTTGGTTCCCGCTTCCTTTGTTGTTGGTTTTGTTCTCTTACTTTGGATATTGTAAATAAAGCTTTTTATTGTACTATATTGTTTTCAGTTTGTTGATGTTGCCGCCCTTTTGTTCTCTTGGACAAAACACAATTAGGGTCGTAACATTAATGGGGGCTCGTCCGGGATGTAATATACCCTATCCCACATCATACTGCCGTTGAGTTTTGCATTGTTTGTTGTAGAGAAGTGTTGGATCCCTCTCTGGATTAGCTGGATTGCTGCCGCAAAGCTGAGCTAGCTGAAATAGCGGCCCACTTTGCCCTTGTGTACCCAAAGCAGTTGGTCAAGAAAGAGCTAAAGG
>JBBBVT010000007.1:4417239-4434301 GCA_037177035.1 Craterocephalus eyresii
GTTCCAGAGTGTTATTCAGCATGAGGGTGAGTACAAAATGAAGGCACATCATTCTGAGGGCGGAGTATTCCTTTAATGAAGCCTTCTTGACAAGAAGGTGACAGCATACTCTCTTCCCTGGACTGCCATGTCATCCACCCATCCTCAGTTTATGTGCATCTCAGATTATCCTCCGCTGACTTCAACAAGCCGAGCAGAATGAATGAACTTCCAAACCAGTATGCCTTCACCAGCGAACGCTATTGCTGGTAATGTTTAGAGCCTCTGGTTGTAATTAGTTTCCGTGCTGTGTGGCGTGGAGGGGGTGTTAGTGGACTGGAGCCCATACAGGTGCCATTAATCCTGTAGTCCGGTGCGGCTGCAGCATGGCAGGAACTGCCGGTCACCTCCCCCGCTGCACAGCTAAGGGGTTTAATACATGTTTCTACTAAACACAAAATGGCTCAGCTGCACACTGGAGGGGGTTAAATAGGTGGGAATTAACAAGAGGTGACATCGACAACAGAGCTCCTTCTTCAAGCTCAAAACAACATGGGGAGACATTCGCAAACGTCAGCGAACACAGAGACCGATGCGTGATAGTGTGGAGAGACAAGGTTTTTGATTTTGATGCATGGAGATTTTTTAGGACATATAGGACAAACATTTTCAGTCATGATTTGGTCCCTAAAAGGTTTTAATATCCACAAAGTTCAGCAAAATGATCCCTGGATATTCACAGGCTGTTTTTGTCGTTTTGTTTTTAATTGTCACCATATAAGCTTAAGAATCTGTATCCAGATCAGATCACATCCTGCTCCCCAAAGGACAAACCTGTTGGATTTCAATCTAATATCGACATTTTTTCTGATGTTATAGTACAAAAGAAAAACACGGAAGGTTGTGATTAACCAGGAAAACTGCTTTTATCAGTTATTTGACATCTCAGGTGTCAAGATTTTGAGAATAAGGAAAACTTTTACCCAAAATAAATTGAGTTTAGTTTGATTTAAAGAAAAAACAAATCTGGAAAATATAGATAGTTGATCAATCAATATCAATTGATTGATAAATCGATTATTAACGTAAATATAGTTTTTTTTTTTTTTGTCTTTTCTAGTTAATAGTTTCTGCTTGAACAAATTTAGATTATTTGCACCACTTCCACCTTTTGACCAAAATAATTCCTGCTTTTAAGGACAAAGTTTATGGTTGGTATGTAATGTTTGTGCATCGTTCTCATAAATTAACCGTGTTAGTTTGCTGCATTATGTGAGTAACCAGTAGAGGCAGTGTAGGGACCAGATGCAAGGTCACAGGCCCTGTGACCTTTGCCTTATTTTCGCTGTTGTTGACCCTGTGACACAGCGAAAATAACGCAAAGTTTGGAAGTACAGTATGGTTAGTTTAGGGGACGTCACATTATTTATGATACTGATTATTCCATCATTCAACACCATGATTACTGTTTTCTTTACACTTTACAAAGTTGACAACTCTTTCCAGTTTGAGTTCTTCATGTGTCCCTAACTGGAATCCTCAGGTAACAAGTGTAGTACACAAGCAAAGAAGCCGTTTGGATATGTGAATGTGAGGCTAAAAGCAAGTTTATTATTGGCCGTAGTCCTGCTTATTCTGATTATTGTTCAGTTTTAGGTTTATTGTGTCATGGAATGCAATGGACAACAGTGTAAATAATCAGTACATAGATTCCGATCCACTAAATCAAGCCTTTTTTTTCCGGTTGTGAATAAACTGGTTTTGGTTTTGCACCTCTTTATCTTTTCAAACCCCTAATGAACTTAAATTCCAGTGTGTTGTGAAGTTGTAGAGAAAAAAAAAACAAAACAGAAAAATCTGGTGTTTGTAACTCGGCACCGTCGGTGATGCGCAAGAGTCCAGATTCCTGCGTGGTGACAGTGAACGCCGTGATTCTCTGTGCATGCGAAGATTTTCAGTCCATCAAAGCGATGTTACATGAAGATCTGCAGCCAGCACGGATAAACGCTCAGAGCCACAGCAGTTCCCTCCATCACTGTTTGTATTTACAGCTCTGTACACTGAAAAAAGAACTTCTTTACAGCAAAACAAAAAAGAACAGAAACAAAAACATGTTCAACTCCAGAGGTGAGAAAACAGCTGCGTTTCTGCAAACGTCTCACTTTTATAACAAGCTGTTGGCTCAAAAAGGTAAGTCCTGGTGCCTCTGGAGTCGATGGAGAAACCCGCAAATAAAATCCAACTAAAAAACTTGAGGATAGATAGCATTACACAGTATACTTAAGTAGAATTTACAAGAAGTTGTTTCCCTTCTCCCCCCGAAGGTGTTTTTTTTTTTCTATTTTGTGTTCCATCACATTAACAAAGTCTCAAGCAACGCACGAAAATTCAACTCAAATACGTGAGGAGCTAAAAGTCATCACGGCGATGAGTAGTAGTAGTTTACATTCCTTCTGCAGCAGCACAAACCACAATTTTTCTTGGATAATTTCTCCTATTTTACATTTGATTGGTTTAACGGGGGGTGGGGGGGGGTTGCAATGAGCGAGGACGGGGTCTAAAGCCTTGTTCGGTGGTGCAGTTATAAAAAGGAAGAAGGGTGAGTCGGTGCTGCGGCACAGCGAGTTATAGGCACAGGGGGCAGCTGTGGGGGTGGGGCGTGTGGGGGGGTGAGCGGCATCACGGATCATCGGTTGGGAAATGGTTGGAGGTTTTTATGGTGGAGAGCTGCGCCCTCACAGGTAGATCTCCCTCTTGGCGGTCTGGCCGGTGGGGGTGTTAGCCGAGTGGAACTCGGCCGCCTGGCTCAGCGGGATCTCCTCCATCCCACAGTCTCTACCGGACGAGTCCCCGCTCCCGGGGTAGGCACTGCTGTAGGGCGTCATGAACCTCATGTTAGCCACCTTGGAGCTGCTGCTGCCGGCGCCGCCCGTTCCACGCTCCTCCATCAGCACGGGCTTGGGGCTGCCGTTCGCCATCAGCTGCTCCTGTCCGTCCATCTCCTGGTAAGGCACGAAGGTGGAGAGCTGGGGGGCGTTCTTGGACACCTTGCGGTTGGGGGACGGCTGGCCGGGCATCCAACAGGAGTCAGAGTGGCCGAACTCGGTGCACTCGCGGGTGCAGTTGCCTGTCATCGCCACGTCGGGAAGAGGCCTGAGGTCTGCAGAGAGGGAGAAAAACAGAAAGGGTGAGAGCGCTGTAGACAACAGCGGACCAAGTGAAGCTGTAAGATGGAAATGAGCACCACCCTGATAGAGGCTAACATGTTAGCAGATTCAGGGCAACATCTTTTTTTCCTCTGTGCAGTTCATCTTGAAACTGTGTGGTTGACTTATTGATTAGAATATCAGAGCGGCGCACCAGAGGCTTTGATTACATTTGCAATTCCGCTGTATTTTATTTGATTGGACAAACTTCTGCTCTGCAGTGTTACGGGTTGTTTTAGTAATTATGAAGCTCATTGTTTAATCAGATGGGTGGAGAAAGGGCTGATAAATTATACCAGTAGCATCCGGCTGTAAGTCATTTCAGATTTTTTGAGTTGTGATTCAGTTTTCAACTCTGTCTCGAAGTGATCGAGCTGTACTACGATGCTCGGCGTAATGATTCGGGTCAGTTTTTACAGGAATTCCTGCTCCTGGTCCTTATTCTATTACATTGAGCTTTTGGTTGTTTTGTGCATGAATTCCTGCTTGTGCTGAGATTTTTATCTAAAGCAGCAGAACATTTCCTTTGATATTCAACCGATAAGAGTCAAAGTTGACTGTAAATGGCATTTGACAGAAGACAGATAAAGGTTTCCCGTCAGTAACATTGGCATTTCTGTTTGCAAAGATCTAATAAATGTTGCTTTTGTTCTGCTTAAAAAAAAAAAAAAAAAAAAAAGGAAGTGCAAAGTCACAGTTCAACTCGTGATAGTGGGAACGGCTAATTAAAACTGTCATTATCCTTTTATCCGCACGCAGAGCTGTGCGCATTTGAAGGAAATCAATTGAAGCTTGGTGTGTTTTTAAAGCCACTAATAGTTCACAGAGTGGCGGGATCATCGCTTAATTTATCGCTGAAAGATAGAAACCAAATCAAAAGGTGGGTGCTGAGCATGAAACAGGATCATTTTCGTCAAAGAAGGAAAACAAACAAACTCGGGTTTGTTAGAACGTTAATAATGTTTCACAAGCAGCTAATTAAGGCAAAAACTAACGATGCTAACCACTTTTCTTCTTTACCTGCAGGAAATGGCATAATTAGAGAGGATGAGCAGGGGAGAAATATTCTGGTTTTTGTGTCTCATTTACTGTCATTTCTAATTATCTGGGCTTTTTTTTCCAACTTTCTGTTCAGGCTTTATGTGATTTTAATCCTGAGTGTCAGAGACAAGCAGGAAGTGACAGACAGCAAAGCCGAGTTTGCATTCAAATAATGAAAAAAAAAATAAATAAATCACAGCACAGAATGGAAAAAGGTCAGAGATGGAAGCAGAAATATCAATGCGTATGCAGAGAGTAACCTTTCCTCTGTGCGTGACATTAGATCATTCTTTGATACTGAGGCTGGAGGCAGCAGAGGAGGCGAGGTTGTGGGGGGGAGGGGGTCCTCTGGGGAATGGCGCTTATTTCTCAAAATGCCCTCTGCTTCATGCATAATTGAAATTTTTGGCCTTCTTTTTTGCAAAAGGAGCTACGGTCGGCTTTTCTGTCTGTTTGCAGGTTGGTGTGTGCGTTCTAATCCCGGGGAGTGCTGAACAGTGGGCTGGACCCCCGTCCCACCCTCTACACAAACACACACACCTCTATTCCCACGGCGGTTGCTGTGCATTTTAGTTTTTAAGCACTCCCCGTGCAAAAGCAAGGTGCTTGCAGATATGTGAAGTCATGTGCGAGTTCAGAGCTGCTGCTGGATCAGAGCTTTGGCTGAACGTGGAGTCAGCAGGAGGCTTACGGAGCCGCTGCTCCCTCAGAGATGCAGACTCCACTCCTTCAGCTCAACCACGTCTCTGACATGAGCTTTCTGCAGGCCAGGTCTGCTTTCTACTATTCCACCCGTTATCAGCAGCAAATCCAGCCCGATCCAGATGCTGTGCAGCTTGTCGATATTTACAACCACAGGTCAGACAAATATCGACCCGTTTGACCAAAACCTTCTGCTCTACTTCATACGGGTGCAGGTTTTTTTACTCTGTTGCACTGAGCTAATTCTTCATCTTTTGTGTTTTTGGCTTAAAATTCACTACCGGTGTGTTTCTGCACAGCTGTATTTCCCTTTTTTCCTCTTTCTTCCTTTGTTTTACTTATTTATTTTATTTTGTTTTTCTTTCTATTTTGCTGGTCTTTTCTGCTCTCCTTTGGTCCTCATTCTGTCCGTGTCAGGTCCAGCAATGTTGTATAAATATAGTAATAAACAAACAGAAATGAATAAAAAGAAAAAAATAATTCAGATTATCAAAGGAGATTTATTTCTTGGCAAACACAACAGCCCGACCATCCTTCTGTTTGCCTCAGTGCTGGACAAGACAAGCACTGAGGCAAACAGATAACGAAAATGCTTAGCGTGAATATTTACAGTGCAGCTGAAGCGGAGTTCAAACTCACAGCAGATCGCTTTCATTGTTAAAGTCTAAATCTGCCTGAAAAGATGTCTGTAAGGGCCCACTTTCCTAACAGGCTCCATGGCATGTTGTCATGACAACCGTCTAACTCCATTTCCTCCAAACTGACCTGTGTGATATCAGTGACAGATGTTTCTTCTGGAAGTCTGTTAGTGTTCATCAGGAATGAGCTTGTTGACAGAATTGTGTCTTCATCAGTGGAGCCAAACAAACGGGAAACTCACTCTTCATCATATCATAGAAATACGTAAAGCTGGAAGCATGGAGAATGTTTGTTGAATTCAAGGGAGGAAATATGAAGACCAGGAATACTTTGGGGAAGGAAGATGTGGGGAGCAGAAAAGAAAAAAATTCTGGAGTTATTTTAGGACGTAGCTGCAGGTTTCTGTTTCCTTTTGATTTCGTTCAGGCTAAAAACATCTTCAGTCCTTCATTTTCAAGATAGAGGACTGAACCAAAGAGAAGATTCATGCAATCCATTGGTTTGTATAGCAAGGTATTTGTTTTCATGGTATAGTTTATGAGTTTTTGAGGCGACTCAATAAATTGCCAATATAGAAAAAAACAGAACAGATTATGGTTTGGGGAGGGTGCCGATACCTAGAAAAACTTAAAAAAGATTAAGGACAAAATTCCTCCAATTTGTATGATTTTAGATATAAGAATAATATCATATTTATATAACTTAAGCTGCAAACTATACACTATCCATGTTGTTATTAACCGTATCTTTGTATATTTGCATTTTTGAGCTGTGTGTGCAGTAGTGTAACAGATTATAACCAACAGGGTCAGTCAGAGCTTGAGCTTGTCTTTGGGCCCTCAGGACACCAGTCTGTATATTTAATCATAGCGTATCACCCATCTTATGGGGGTCATGTTCCTCCTAATTAAGCACAAGAACTAATTGGCTTTGGTTTGAGATGGAGCTAATTGGCAAGGATTGTGGGGAGAGGGTTTGGGCGGTTACAGTGGGCCACAGCCAAGATGGGAGATCAATAACAGTTCTGGACAAAAAGGCCTTCCTGCAGCTGGGAGCTAAACATCCAACCATGATCTCAGGAAGGCTGATTGGTTGCTGCTGACTGGACTGTTTTTCCTGCTGATAAGCCTCATTAGTAAAAGAAGTCAGGCACTTATTTCATTATCGGAGAACGTTGTCACCTTGTGAATTAGATGCAAACTTTGATCTGAACTGATTGGACTACTTTTACTTCAGACTGGGGTGTTGTTCCACATTCACAGGAGCAGCTGGGGCTTGTTGCAGCCTTAAGGGAAACACAGCGATGCACATGAAAGTATTTTCACGTTGGGTTGAAGCTTTTAACGGCAGAAAAAATACGGCATTGTGGTACATAAAGAACATGAGCCTGATTTCATGTGTGAGGCTTCCTCGGGGACTTGGAAGATGAATCTTTACTTTGGAATGAATTATCTCTAAATGACTGACTAAATTTTCATGAAATCTACCCACTCACATTTATGGCCTCATTTTATTGGCTTCCATTAACAAAAAATAAAAAATAGCTTTTATCTGTTTTGATCCACAACTCCTGAAGCTCTAAATATAGTTGATCTTCATAATCTGGAGTAGCAGGGGGAAGTCAACTCTATAAAGGGGCAACTGCTGATGCCCCATTATACCAGAAACTAAAGATTTTGACAATTTATTAAATCAACATTTTTGAAATAATCAATTTCATTTAAGCGATTTTGGTAACTGAAAAAGAAAAAAAATCCTAAACCTAAAAAATCCTAAAGTCCAATAATTATATTAAAGCGAATTCATCTGTTCTCTTAAACAATAAAAATTATTCGAAGGATCTCCACCCTACTAAATATACTCATCAAGATTTCTCTGTCTGGTGTAGGGGTAGGCCTACCATTAGTGGATAATTTTAAAAGTCATATCAGCATCCCATCCTTCTTATTGTGGGAGTTTTTTAGCTGCACTGTAACTGATCTTATTGTTTGGTATTATCATGTTTGAATTGCTTTTGGTGTAGATTTTGGATTGGCCTTTTGCCTCTTCATGCATGTTAATGCAAATGAAAATAAACACATTCAAAACTTTAATTGAATGTGCAACTGGACTGTATAAATGTTGTATAAATGCATAAACAGTCACAAAGAGATAAGCTACAACAGCTGCGTGAAGCCATGCGTACAACTCCCTGCATTAGCTTAGCTGTAGCTAAGTCCACGGATCCTTCTGACAGTGCTCAGCTATTAAGATTCTTCCACATGGAGAAGATATGTTGGATGTTACAACTCCCCAGACCAATACTAGAGATCCTAAAGGAGATGTAGAGAGGAACTGAGCTGAAACAAGCGATTTGAGCTGGCTTCACAAACTTCATGAGTTAACACAATGACTTCATAAAGGTAAAGGAATTGTTTCATTAAAATTGACTACAGAGTAAAACTTATGAAGCTGCAGACATGTATATGAGGACATTTCCTCAATTTGAGGCTCTTTAAATTAGGCTTGACAACCCCTGAAGTCTTGTTTAAAGGATTGTTTAAAACTGTATTTAATGCACATTGATGTCAGTATGTCAGGCACTATCATTACAATGTTACAGAGACAGATTCGTGCAAAACGCAAAGCATCGCGGAATTTGCTCAAGCACGTTAGAGTCAAGCGTGCAGCTACCTGTCTGTGTAACATCACCTGTGCTGGCAGGATTCACGTCTCCCCTAGAAAGCCACGTGGTTGCTCACATTATGATTTAATGAGTCCGCCGTCAGGGTCTAGTGTGAACAGTCAATGACCCTGACCTGACCTACATGCACAGGGGGAGACACTGTGTTCATGAATGTAAATATGGATGCTACATGTTAGTGTTTGTATGTGTGTGTGTGTGTGTGTGTGTACGTGTGTGTGTGCGTGTGTGTGTGTCACTTTCAAAGCTGTTGTACAATCAGAAACAACAAAATGATGATATAATAGATTTCTATTGTTTACATCTGCTATTGCAGCGTCCCGCCTCTCCGTCTGCCTGTCCATCTCTCTTCTATGTTGGATAAAACATGATGCTATCAGACTAATGATGCTTCGAAAAAACATGCATTTATTACCACACGTGAAAGACAGCTGGGTCGAATTTTAAAAAAATCTCATTTGTGCTGTTTAAAGATCAGATATGTCAGATAACTTTTTGAAGATATGACTGAAATGTTGAAATTTTATACATGCACTACTTGATAAGAGACAGAGAAAATTAGGCTGCATATAGTAAAAAACACAGGAAAACACAAAATTTGGGAAAGGAAATAAAATAGAATCAGAAAACATAGAATGGATTTCATGGGGTCCTTATGTTATCGGTGTCTGTTATTATTCATGTTATACCATGTCTGATTTTGGTGTGATGGTTGGGTAGCCTATTTTCCTTTTTCTCTCTGAAAGTTTAAACTGTTTGTGTTGGAAACTTGGACAATTTAACTCTCTGCATCGATGTGTCAGAGCAGCTTTATCAGAGGGAGGATGAAGATCGTGATGATTTTGCTCTGCACTGTATACACACAGGCTTGCAGGCACGACAATGACAGCAGTGATTAACCATCCAATCAGCCCGGGGTGACAAACGTCACAAAACACTTCAGTTTAAAAAGCTCCCTGAAGCACCAGCAGCAGCATTGGGGGCCTCGGCGTTTCTTGTCAGAGGAAGTTTGAAAAGTTCTGGGGTTACCGCCGTAGGAGAACGTGCTATCTCTGCAGCCCCCTCGGCGGGCCGCTGTCACAGAGTCGCAACGCTGGATTCAAGGTTGCCACTATTAGTCAAGGCTTTTTAAAATGGAGTATTCCTCCCGAGCTTCTCCCCCCCCGTAGCTCTTATCTACACTCCTGGGTTCCAGTTAACCCCGGGGACCCCTCGCTTACCCTGCTGGCCTGTCTTTCTGCATAATACAGTGTGCTACCTTGGTCACCATTTTCTGGTCAAACTAATTAGATTTCAGAGTCCCGCTTGGAAAGATGTCAGTGGTATGAAATGGAAATAATTTCCAGATGAGTATCTGACATTTTACGCTGTCGACTAGAGTAAAGAGCCCAGGCGGATAGGCTCTCTCCTCCTTCATATCCCCCTCCTCTTCTTCTTCCTGTTTTCTGCTCCATCACTTTGGTCGCAGAGATATGCTAAATCCTTGCGCTTTCCCTCTCTCCACTCAATCCAGGGTGATAAATGGAGCTCCTCTTTTTTATTTGGCCTGCCTCTGCTTGAAGTGTTAATGTGTTTAATTACTTTGAAGCTATTTTTTTCTTTAAATGCATGTGTACGTGAGTGTGATTTGTGTTGTGCTGAAAGCTGCAAGAAAACCTTCAATTAATGGCTTTTTCTCAGCCTATGACAATGGCTCTAATTTATCTTACAGGAACAATAGAGGAGTGAGAGGAGGTGCAGCTGCTCTGAAGGCTCAAAGACGTGCTGCAGCTTCCCCCGCTGCAATCAGCGGTGACGCCAGCAGCCCACACACCTCAGTTTTACCGACAGTTCACACACTTCCACTCGTTTCCCTGGAGGCTCCAGCCAGGATGCAGGGAATCAGGCCAAACTGCGTCTACCTCCTCTGAGGAGTTGGAGCTCCTTGTACTAAATCAGACGGACAACATGTTTAATTTTACTGATGCATCACCTTCAGACATTTCGATCGACACGCCGAACACGGTCAAGTCAACAACTGAAGTGCTTGAAGAGTCATGAAACCCCTGATGTTTGACCGGTTAACAGACAAGATGAGCCAGACAACAGCAAGGTTTTTCACAAAACCTAAATGTCTTTTTTTTTTTTCTCTCCAAGCCTCATAAAATCATATTTTAAACCAGATTAAAAATGGTGAAAAAAAAGCTTATTTTCTCAAGTGTTATGAGAATGAGAAGAAACTGAAATTCACTAAATGGTGCAAAATATCCTGATTTAACCAAAGATTAAATTCAAGGTCCAAATTCAACACATTAACAGCAACACTGCATCCCTTTCCAACCTAAAAGCTCTGTTTTGTGCTTATATTAAAGACACGCTGACATGTATTATGTTCATTCATGAAGCCGTTGTTGTCCTACAGTGTGATAAAGATGAGAAAGAGCCTTCGCAATGTTTTTTTTTTTCACTCATTATGTAACAGCTGAGTTTCATTTTACTACACTGATGTCAAAACACTAATCGTTTTGAAAGATCGCTAGAAGAACAGAAGAGAACAAGAGAAAGTGACTTAACCGAAGATAAGAGTCAACATAAGACTAACTTTTACTGGCTGGAGAAAGCTCAGAGAGGAGTCAGGATGCAAGATGGATGCCAGATTAGCCGCAAATGCCACTGTGAAAAAATCTGCGAAAATGTCGTAAAGTACCATTGTGTGTCTTTAAGGAGTGTTTAGATCATGTGTTGGGTGCAGCCCTCTTCAACTCATGTTAGTGAAAGAATGGGTTATTTTTGTGGGGGAAAAACAACAACAAATATCTTAATGTGCAGTAATTTCATGAGATTTTTTGAATGCAGTAAATGTAATAAAATCCATGTGTCAAACAACCATTATGTAAAACAGGAGATGTTAACACACAAGTATTACAGCTTAATTAACAATAAATATATATTTTTAATCCAATAAAGTACTTTTTGCAAGTGGTTTGACAACTACAGCGTCCAATGCTAGCTTGGATTTTTTCCGCTTTGGAAAATTAAAAAATTTGTCGTAAAAAAAATAATCTGATGAAGTGAAACAAAGATCTACAGCACTACAGCACAACCGTTTTCAGCAGTAACTGAAAACGGATGTAAAGGCGCTGGAGAGGAGAACAGCTGGCAGAGAGAAAATAAAGCTTAAATAGAAGGACAAGTTTTATTTGTTCTCCATGGATCCAACCATCACATAACCTAGAGTGATGTTTTAAAGTAGGACTGCAATCTTTAAAGAAGTTTGTCCTCCTGATTGGCTGTGTGTGTGTGTGTTGTGGTAAACATGCTCTCATGTCGTACTCTTGTCTGCAATGTGACTCATGCTAAAATCCTGAAGATGACTGGATTAGAGCGGCGATCCTCCAATAAGCTGAACCAAGCAGATATTTTCCCTGAGTAACAGTGAAGCCCTTTATTTCTTTTCTTTGGCCCAACTGTGGTCTGAGCACACACTGCTATAAACCTGAATCTGTATTCAGCCTCACACACACACGTACACACTCTCCTGTCTTTGGTATTCTTCCCTTCAAAGGTTCAGTGTGATCCTGCTGTATCAGTGTGTGCCGTACTCCGTGTTCCCATAAAGATTTTACAATCATCAGCTTTTCCAGAACCATCTATAACCTTCCCCTTACCGCCGTGATGTTGGGAACAACAGTCCTCTGTTCAGGTGGAACTGTCTGATAATATGTGTCTATTTCTAAAAAATGGACGCATTAGCTGACACTTTGACTATCGCTGTTTGCCTTTGTGTCTTGGAAATTCCTAATCCACTGAATTTTTATGTGGCATCACTGGCTGCTTACAGCCGGCTGAATCTGGTCCGACACTCCTTACAAGAGCAAACTGCAGCTCTGTGTTTGTGTATCGGACTAAACGTTACATTCAGTTTACTGTACAACAGAAGATGTACAGTCAGCTTCCATTAGCTATATTAGAAACACCTGCTCAGCTGCTTCTTAGCACAAATATCTAATCAGCTAAGCATACGTCAGAAACTCAGTACATTTAGTCATGTAGACCTGGCCTGCTCTGGAGGAGGAATGGTTGCGTACCAACCAAAAAGTTGATGACCTGTCGAAGTGCCTCTAATTAAGGCAATTTCTGCCACAGATGTCCTTCATTTCACCAATGTTTTGTTATGAATCACTGGTCTGATCCCTCTGTGAGCTCCATGTGGTCTGGAGTTTCATTTTTGTGGTGATCCGTCCTTACTGACAGCCATTATGGGAATGGGAGCTGTGGTGCAGCCCCGAAGTGACGTCATCTAAGTCCTTACTCCAAGTTTATGGCTGTAAATAACGACGGATCACCACAAAAATGCAACTCACAGACCAGCGATTCATAACAAAACATTGGTGAAATAAAGGAGTTTTGAATTTAGAGGCTGTGCGAGCTGGCCCCGTCCACTCCCATTATATTGGATGTATGCTGATTGCGTATAGATCTAAATATCTTCGGAAAGAGTTCAAGTAACATCAAAACTGTCTAGGAGAGTAAATGATCGTATTTAATTCTAGAAAATAGATCGAGGTTGAAAAGGAGCAAACTTATCCTTTAAGGTTGAAAACCTTTCTACTTGCTGCTGCCTTTTATAAACACAGTTTAAAGTTTATTGTTAATGTATTAATGTAATTCTTCTTCTGATCCTGCTGTAAAGCTTTTAATGTTTTACATAAAGCATTTTGAGTTGTTTTATACATGAAATGTCCTGCAAATAAACCTGCCTTGCCTTCCTTCCAGCAGGATGATGCTCCATGTCACAAAGCTCACATCATCTCCAACATGACAATGAGGTCACTGAACTCTAATGACCTCCACATCCACCACATCTCAGTCCAACATTTCACCTTTGGGATGTGGACTGTCATCATAAATGTACTGTATCTATGAGGTGGCCTGTTAAGGAGATGCAGGACCAGTTCTTTCATTTCTAAACAAGATGTTTTCTAACTTTAACTCAGCCATGTTCTAGAAAGGAATCAGAAGCGTGTTCCAACATGATATTGACTTGGTTTGATAAATATGTAAACCAGAAAAATGGCTTCCATTAAGGTTTGGAAGCTGTATTTCAGTCCTGCTCTTACGGGTTGCATTTCCTTCCATTCAGTTGTAAACTTTCATTTGTAGTCAGTAAATGTTCATGTGTGCAGATGTTTAGACCCAAAACAAACATGAGAAGCAAATCTGTGAAAAAACTAAAAAAAATAAATGTAATGTTGAAGTGAACCACGGTGAATAAAGTGAAATGGTCCTTTAAAGGACAGAAAAAAAGTCTTCCCAGTCTGCGGGGGGATTTTTCAAAATCTTCCTGATTCTGTCGTTTCAGGATGAGGCCAGTTTCTTACAACCCAGAGGTCACTTCATAAAAATCTTCATGTAGGCCAAATCCACTTCTGGAGGTCTGGTCCAGGCCTCCCTGAGGCTCAGTGTCCCCCCCCACCCCCGTCCCCCTCAGTCTGACCCCCAGCTTGGCTCCATGTGGAAACCTTGCCGGCTCTAATTAAACTTTGGGCAGATTGGAACTTTGCCTTGTCAGTCTTTATTCATGCTTAAACAAGTTATTACTTTTTGAGAAATTAAATTAGCCGGCAATTAATTAATCGACACAGAGCTGGGAAAGAGGACGGAAGGGAGGAGGAGGAGGAGGGATGAAGGCTGGGAGGTGAGGCAAGATGAAAGTGGAGGAAAAAAAGATGAGGGAGTGAAGGGGGGATGGGGGGTTTGGCAGAAAATGAAGGAAAAGCAGTTACAGATTTATCTGGGAGATGGAGGGGGAAAGGGAGGATATTAGAAATTTAAATATCATCCGTTCTTTCACTAATTAGCAGGAGAAAGCAACAAAGATGAAAATCTTTTCTTCTGTCTTTAAACACTAACATTTGATGTTTTCAGAAGCCTCCCTAACCCCAACCACACACACCTTCCTCATCTAGAATGGTTATTAGACTGACCACCGTCCCCCCTCCCTTCATTGTTTCTTTTTATAATTCCAAAATGACTTTAGCCACTGATTCCGTCTGCAGGTGGAGCAGAAAACACTAGCAGAAAGGGGAAGAACAGAATCTGGTCTTCATCTCCGCTGTCTGGGTCGTCTCTTTACTTGGTTTTATGGCTTCTCCAGGTTTCACTCGACATGCTTAAAATAAGCATCGTCCCAAACATCTGGTCTGCTCCCTGCGAAGCGGAAATCCACCTCCTGTCTGATGCCCAGATGGAATGACGGAAGGAGACAGCGAGATAGAAACCTCTCCATCACTTCCCTGCTTTTCCATTCTGAATTCCCTAAATCGTAAACCTGCTTTCTTAAATTTCACCTTCCATCATCGGCCTTCTACAGATGTTTTATTCAAAGCAGCTGATGGACGGCATGAAGAGATAAACTCATGTGGAGCTACATATGAGAAGTCCAGAACCAGAGGAGCTTCTTGTGGGGAACACAGTGGCCCAGAAGCTGATTTTCCCTGCCCTCCATCCCTTCCTTCCCCTTTTCCTCATGATCTCCATTCAGTCTCTGTGATATCTTATAGAGTCACTGCTGGGAAAACAGAAGGATGATGAAGAAAATCCTGAGTCAACTCCACCATTTGCCTTTTCTTCTTTATGGTGGGAAATGTCTGTCCAGATCAATCTGTTGGCACTCTAAGAAGTACATGTATCACTGCTGACATGTATCCATATGTTTGGACATGTCCATGTATAATGTTGTTGTTGTTCTGGATACGTTCTTCTTTTTCTGTCATATACAATGTGGATCATTTAATGGATTTGTTTTAATTGGATTATAATGAAAAATTACACTGAACTGAACTGTGTTTATAAATGTGCCTTGAATGGAATTTGTTTTTATGTTGAACGAATAAGGCTGAGGTGGATTAAATGAAGTTTAATGCATCCATTGTCGTCTGTGTTTCAGTCAAGTTTTATTTCCATAAATCTGCTCTACTTGTAAAAAGATCTTTTCCTACCGCCTGTCCTCATTTCCTTCTAACTGCGCTTCCTGTTAACCTTTGTTTTCCTCATTCCTTTTCCGCAAAACTCAGATGTCAATAATTCCACCTGCCTCCTACACTCCTTTGTGATTTCCATTTACAATATGAACTCCACACTCTGATAATCTATCGCTTTTATCCGTTTTTCTTTTTTCCTTCCAAACCTGACTCACCTGAGCCGCAGCGCCGTGCTTCATCGATTCAGGAATAATTCATGTTTAACGCCCCTTCCCGGCTGATCGATAAGCTGCTGCACCATCTCCGCGCCACCTTCATGTTCATCGTTAAACCTGCTGCAGCAATGGATGAGCGGACGCTGTCTAATCTGTTCTGCTCTGGTTTAGGGGGTTTAGTTTTGACTTTGGATTCTTTTATTTAATAAGGAAAAGACATGAAACCTTAAAATTTGACTTAAATTGAACATCATGTCCATCATGTCTCTTTATTTATGCCTTTGTGTCCATGGCATCATCTCTATCATCATCACAGGGAATTATTCTATCTGACATCAATTTTTACACATTTCAAATTTAGCCTTAAATATTGAACGTGTTTGGGAGGTGTGGGACCCTGAACAGACTGTAAAATCCGCTGGAAACTGTTGGTGTTTCATTAGAGGCTCAGTATGATGCAATGCCGTCGACACGTCTTTGATTCATTAGCACAAAGCTTCGCTAACAAGAATCTTCAGCATCAAGTGAAAAGACTTATTAAAGATGCTGTGAGCGAGCATCCTGCAGAAGTAGGCAAAGTTGTGATTTGCAGTGTTTTGTATCTGAAAGCGATGCCTAAAAACTAACATAAACAACTGTGAGAGAAGGCGCCCGGAGCAAAATCAACTACAATAACACAGCAGCTTCTTCTGGACATAAATATTTGACCAATGCATCCTGCTGAGAGTGAGAGAGGGGATCTGGGAGTGTATGCATGTGTGTGTGTGTGTTAGGTCATTAAAGATGCAGAGAAACACAGCCCTACGTTTGCTTTGAATGCACAAACTGACCTGAATACACAAACGGCAGCCGGCCTCAGAGCTGGCAGCCACAGCACATATGCATCTGTTTAAAGGAAAAAACGTTCTCTGTTTCTACAAACTGGGTCTCACTTTGCTGATTTGATGCAGGACATGTTCTGCTGAAAAGCAGCTGCAGTCAGATACTCATATCTGATTGGTTCAGGTTTTTCTTTTTCCCTGTTCTCTCTGGAGATAAATGACCGGCTAGCTGTCTTAACGATTATATTGGATTCTGCTTTCCAGACATATTTATGTAAACAGGCTGTTGTTGCTATTTAAATAGCGGCTGAATTTTTATCCTGTTCCAGCTCAGCAGAGATCCGGCTGAATCCAGTCGGACAGTATGGGCTCGTTAGTTTTACTTCACTGAATGAGCGTCCAACATCAGAGCGACTCCCAGGTAACAGGAAATCTGAATGCTCCCATTATCACCTCTGGGTGGACACCATGGTCCCAGTTAATCTTTAGGCCAACATGAATAATCTGTCAAAAGATGGACACCCAGTGGAGCCCATAATGCCCCCATACAGGAACCAGTGTGTTCTTCCGTCTCAGTATGGACAATGGCTGGTCATTGTTCTCTAAGAGAACATCATTTTCTACTGGACATATGCTTCAGCCTTTTATTTTCTATATAAAGTTTATTATCTTCTATGTTTGATCTGAACCTAAATGCCTATAATGAATTAAACTAAATCCTTCAGACAAGTTGGAACAGTTATTTTACCAGACTACTTTTACTGGATGCTTGCTGATGAAACAGGGCCCATGTCTGTATCATCTGCTTCTAAAG
>JBBBVT010000007.1:4437112-4476211 GCA_037177035.1 Craterocephalus eyresii
GAATCCTGCATCAGACCAGAATGGGACAACATTCCTCTCCTAAAACTCCAGCAGCTGCTCTCCTCACTTCCCAGATGTTAAAAGAAAAAGGGGACGCTACACAATGCTAAAAATCACCCTGGAACAATTCCCTACAGATCTGTTGCTGGCATCAGATTCATATTTCCCTGAGATGGTGACATGGGCTTCATGAGGGCGTGTAGGTTAGCGCCACAGCCTCACAGTAAGGTTGCTGGTTTGAGCCTCGGCTGGGGAGGGGATTAAATATTCTCCCTGTGTAAATGTGGGTTCTCACCAGCTACTCCAGCTTCCTGCCACAGTACAAAGACATACATGATAACTTAATTGGTTACTTTAAAGTAGAGTATGTGTGTTTGAGTGGTTGTTTGGCTCTCTGTCTTGGCCCTTCCATAGACTGCGGACCTATCCAGGGTGTACCCCGGTTCTTTCCTGCTAATTGCTGGGTTAGGCTCCAATCCCTGCAACCCTGAACAGGACGAAGCAGTATAGAAAATGAATAAAAGTTGAAATGTCTCAGTTGTTTATGGTCTCATGGAAATAAAATGCAGGTTAATGAGAATAGCAAATCAATGTTTTCTGTTTTTATTGCATTTTACACACAGTGCCAAGTTCTTTGGAATTGGGGTCAGAATCTAAAATCTTCAAACCACAGTCTTAAATAAGCATCGGTCTAATTAAAATCTGCAGGATGTAAAGCATCTCACATCCAGAGCTTCTTTTTTCTGCTTTCTCTTTCGGGGCTGATTGCACGTTGGGTGTGACCGTCTGATCCGACAGCAACGGCGTACCTGCAGCTGACGGATGCGCGGCTCTGTGAGGCTACCGACAGATTGATGCTGACGCGTATGACCGACCACACAAACAACATGTGACAGGCGCGTTGAGGAGCCGCTGACAAGCTGTACAGACAACACTTCGCCATGTTCAGCTGATCTCAGGGGAAATCTCTGCTCATTTATGCCACAAGAAAAGCCGATTTCTTTGTGTTGAAGGGTGAGCGACCAGGATTACTCATTAGTTCTCGCACATTCAATGTTCAGCTTTTTACCTTTTTTTCGATTTTAAATATATAAAATGAAAAAAAAAGTATTGTGCAGAAGCACTGGAGCTCATGCTCTAGTTCCACACTCCAGGAAAATGAGGAGCAAAATAAATTATAACTTCCTTCCGTTTTTATGTTTACTCCTAAATCCAGCTGCCAGCAGAGATTTACATCAGAGCCCATCCTTATTTCAACAGCCTCCCCTCCTCACGCAGAGAGTAAGCAGCTCCAACGCAAATCTGTACAGAGACTTTTTGACTGTTGAATGAAAAAGGCCCAACTCATCAGACTTTGTGCCACTTCCTACAGTCAGATAAACCTTTTTTTTTTCCCCTGAATGAACTAAATAGAGTTTTTTTTGTCCTCCTTCGCTGCTGGAAACCTGAGAGTCCTGAATATGAACTGAAGTCTGTCGCTGAGAATCGAGGCTGCAGCCCGACAGTGATGCTCTCAGGAGGAAAACTGAACCAAACTCAACTTCGGGGAAAAACTGGTTCAGCGCTGCAGCTGCTGCGAGAAAGAGCAATTTTGCAGCTGCACGATGCAAAACTAGGTAACCGAGTAACGCTCATTTACAATGTGTGGCACCTTTTTGTAGCTGACATAATAAAGTGCGTTACAATAAAAGACAAAAGCAGGAGAGTGTAGAGTGGCATTGAAAATAAATAAAACAGATTTATAGACATGTGTAAAGTAGGTCTTGAGCTACTTTGTGCACAGAACTCTTAAAGTTTACGATGATCTGTATCTCTAGACCTCACCATACTTCCTGCTGGAGCTGCAGTTATCTCTCCGAGGGATGAAAAAGTTGGTTTCTATCCATTTTCGGTCATCGTTGACACCAAGACTTCAGTATATCAGAAATGTGTTTTGATCGTAAACACATGGAGGGTTTGCTCCACCCTACTTTCCAGCGTTGTTTCTGTTCAATGAGGTGTGCAGCCCTGTTTTCTAAAGCTCGGGGGCCACTTAATTACTGCAAGGGCCCCAGGTCCTAAAACAAGCCCAGATCATCATCCCTCCTCCATCATGCAGGAGAGTTGCTACGGTATACTGGCTTTTGGGGTTTTGTACATTCTGACCAAATATCTTCACTTTGGTTTTGTTTGATCCAGAAGTCTTGTGGTTTGTTCAGATGCAGGCTTGCAAACATAATCGGTGCTGCCATGTCTTTTTAACAGGGAAGAGGCTTCCTAACTAATCATACTTGTTCAGTCTTTTTCTAATCCCACTGTCATGAACTTCAACATGTTACGTGCTAATTGGGGCCTAGAAAGTCTGAGATGTACAATAGCTGTTTCATCAGTCAGACATCCTCTCCTAGGAAAAGTAGGTGCTTTCCTCTATAATCTTTCACTCTGTAGAACGAAGGACTCCAGTTTGGAAATGATGAACTCTTCCCAGACTGACAAACACAGACCTGCAGACCTAAAGAATTATATAACATTCAATTATTAATTTAACAAACATTCCTCTTGGTGGTGCCCCATCACAAATGTTATCATAAATGATATAACTGATTATAAACAGCAGTCCTTGGACATTTATTAATAACTAAACTTCTCCCGATTTATCTCCAAAAGCAGCTGTCTTTAATGTCTTTCCTATATGAATGATGGACACCAGATCGTTTGGAGATGACCTTATAAACCTCCCCAGATCGATGGGCAGCAATAATTACTTCTGTAAGATCACTGCTGATGTCTTTCCTCCTTAAAATAGTCTTAACACACAACTGAATGCTGCATTTTGCCTTTACTCTGAGGATAGATCATCTCTTTGACCAATATTGTTTTAAGCATATTACTGATTTAAATAACCACTCAGATGTACTGAACTCTCCAAAACCACAAATGTTACTCCACAACCATATTTCCCTGTGTTCTTCGTCCATCATTTCATCCTGCCGCTCTTCAGCAGCTCATTTCCACATTCCTTCCTCCTCTCGTCCACTCGTCTTTCATCTTTTGTCCTTCCTGCTTTTCTCTCACGTCTCACTTTTACCTGCTTCTCAGCCCATCGCTCTTTGTTCTTCCTTTCTAAGGCTTCATCACCCAGCTGGAGAGGCAGAGGGACCAGACCCGCTCACATCAAAGTTCAGCCTTCCCGCGTGCTGCTGGGCAACCACAGCGATGGGCTGAGAGCGGTGGATGCTGCAGGTCAGGTTGGCTGCGAAATCGATTGGTGTTGTGGAGCGAAAGCTGCAGATGGTGAAATAAAAAACCCAAGCGACAACACATCGAAGTGGTTTAAAAATACCGAGACGGGAAATTGTAATGGAAAAGCTGCGACTGTGAGAAGAAATTCAATTAAAAAAGACGTTTTCCGACAGAAAGAAAAGTCACTTCTGAGTCAGTGAAAACTGTCTCCGTTTTAGATATTCATGAGAGTGGAGCGTCAAACCCCTCCACGTTGGTGAAAATTAAGAGAGACGATGCTGAAAACCAATGACCACTTCAAGACTTTCTAAGCTTCTGTTTTCATTTTTTCATATTGATCTGACAGAGAGAGCAAAAGAAGTAATTTAAACATTTAGAGTTGGGATCGATGGCTCAGATTATATCTGGAGGAAAATCCCCAGCATATGGCAGAGAGCTAGATTGAATTTTAAAGACCATTTTGGCCGCAGAAACGAAGGCAGTGGCATGGAAACAGCAGCGGGAAGAAGACGAGTTAATGATATTCACCATCCGGGGAAAATCCGCTCCCTCATTTTGAATATTTGCAGCAACTTTCAGAAGTTAAGCAGAGGCTCCCAGGATCCAACAATCACAAATCTGACAAACACACTGACTACAGAGGGATTCCTGATTCCTGGTGCATGCCGAGAAGTTTGATGAACTCCGGCTGAAAATGAGAAACTGTTTGAAACAGAGTTTAAAACACAGGAGAGGAAGAGGGAAACGTGACTTTGAATAAAGGTTTGTGACAAAAGCAGAAACTCCAGAGAGGTGACTGTGATTCTCTGCTTCAGGCTGCAGCTGACCTCCACACACACACGCACAAACACACACACACACACACACACACACATACAAACACCTTTTCCCAGCATCCCTCTGATGTCTCTGAGTTTCCACAATGGGGTTAAAGGTCAGCAAAAGGCCTGGAGCCATACATGAACCAGATCCTACAGCTGTGTGTGTGTGTGTTTCAGTTTGTAAAAATAAAGATAAATTTCACTGCAGAGCTCTGAAATACACCTCCAGACAGTGTTTACTCTGTTGGGTTTCAGGGTTGCAGCAGTTCAGCTAAAGTTGGAAATCCATGCAGACTTATACTAAAATCCTCCCCAGCCACTTTATCAGATTCAACTTGTCAGTAAGAAAAATATCCAATCAGCCAATCAAATAGCAGCAATTTAGTAAAGTAAAGATAGTCATAATGACTTGCTGAAGTTCAAACTGAGCATCAAGATGTGGAAGAAAAAGGATTTATGTGACATTAAACATAGCATGGTTGTTGCTCTGAATATCAGCTGGGATTTTCACACACAAGCATCTCTGGGGTTTACAGAGAAAACATCCAGTGAGCAGCAGTTGTCTGGACCAACATGTATTGTTGATGTCAGAGGCAGAGGAGACTGGAAAGACTGGTTGGAGATGATAGAAAGGCAACAGTAAGTCCAATAAGCTCTGGTTCCAACCAAAGTATGCAGGATATCATCTCTGAACACACAACACGTCCAACCTTAAGGCAGATGGGCTCCAGCAGCAGAAAACCACACCGGGTGCCCCTCCTGTCAGCTAAGAACAGGAAACTGAGGCTACAATTCACACAGACTCAACAGAACTGGACAATAGGAGATGGAAAATGTTGCCTGGTCTGATGTTTCTCACTTTCAGCTCCACATTGACATGGTGGGGTCAGAATTAGGTGGGGACATTGTAAAAGCATAAATCCATCCTGTCATGTTTGCTGGAGGTGTAACGGCCCGCTTTAAACCATGCTAAATTGGTACAAAGGCTTTGAGACAGCAAAGCATACCTGAGTACCTGTTCCTCTAACTTTTACATTCAGTTTCAAAATAAACATACCTTGATGCAGAGAATCTGCAGACTGTCCCTTTAAATCACTAATGGTCAGTGGGTAATGACTTATTATAAAAGAAAAATACTCTCTGGTTCACATCACAGAAGATAACAGCTCGTCTCCTAGCAACACCAGCTCTAAGGCGCTCATTACCAAGCTAAACAGTCTATAAGGGGCCTGATTGCATCTTTTTAAGTTCATCTCTCTATTAAACTGTTTGCATAATGCTCTGATCATATAGAACTACAGGATGAATGAGTTCAAACGCTGTGGAGTCAGACGATGGAGATGCTTCATTGTAGAGCTAAATTCATTCTCTCCATCTGCATGAACACTGTTTGGTGAATGAGTTGGCAGGCGACGAGTGTGTGTGTGTGTCAGGGAGCGCTGCCAGATCAATAGGAAGCAGAAGCCCCAGTGACTTATGGGATAGATCAGTGCTACAGAGCTGCAGCCTCCTGTGATAACACACACACACACACACCTAAATGCATTTCCTCTTATAGGCTGTTTATGCAGCTGCAAACGGGTCAGAGGGCACATGAAGATATGCTCTGTGTATGTGTGTGTGTGTGTAATGTTACTGGTTGGATGTTAAATGTGGGGCTGGTCAGCACAAACAGAGAGTCCATATGTCTGCAACACACACACACACTCACACATTATCCTCAAAAGTTCTCTGATCTGCTCAAACTTATAGAAGAAACTTCTATAAATCCATCTTATGAAAGCTTCCACTTTTATAAAAAAAAAAGAAAAGGTCTGATCTCTGTTTTATAGAAGAATCCAACTCAGGACCCATTCAAAGCTCTTAGTTTTCAGCAGCTTTCAGATGTGACACCAGAGAGCAGGCGCAGCAGACTCATTCCACCTTAACGGTGATACACACCAGCAGAGCGTGAAGCATGTAATGGCATTAAGATGTTGCGAAACATCAGCATCCTGTGGGTCACTGTGCCGGAGATGATACGATCTAAAATCTGCTCCTGACCTTGCATCCACAGCCCTGCATGCAACTGAAGGCTCTATACATTTTATTTCTCAGTCTATCAGAACAGCAAATGCAACAAAATATTAATAAGAGTTTCAGCATTCAAGTGATGTTGCATCTTTTGGTGTAAGATGTAACAGGACGTGGTGTGTGTGGTGAACGGGTTCTTAATACCTGGAAAATTCCTCATGTTTCCTTGGTTTGAAGATGACGATATTATTCAAATCTTGAAAATGAGGACTCAGACAAGGTTTTTAAGAAAAGGGTCGTGTGAGCCTTTCATGTAATTTAAGGGGCCCCAGGAAGACTAGCGGCCATTAAATGGGCAGCTAATGGAGATCCCAAGAAAACGATAAAACAATTGGGATCACTTGGTTAAAGGTTTGCTAATGACTTGTTTAGGGTCCTTCACTGCTTGGTGAGATAAAAGCCGCTTTATTTCACTCGTAAAAGTTGCAGTTGTCCTTCATCTGGTAGAATATCCAAACAGTCTTTCTAATGAAGACTGGGCTTCTATAGGCTTTGGGGCTGCCCTCAAAGAACTCTGCCTCACATCCCCCTCGGGCTGCAGGACAGAAAATGCCATCAATACAAATTTAACAGCATATTATTCAAAATGTCCCAATGTCAGAATCTACAGTTAGAAATCCAGCTCAGATTTTCATCCAGCCCATATTGTGTTCCAAAAACCACAGAATGTAGAGTTAAAAATTATGCTTTGTAACCCTGACAAAAGTATTGGGACTCCGCCACCCCTGATGATTAAATCCAGGTATTCCAAGTAAGATCCATAAAGACATGGACTTGACCAGCCTGCAGAATCATGACCTAAACACCTTTGGGGATGAATTAGGGTGGAGACTGTGAGCCAGGGATTTTCATCCAACATCTCCTTAACCTTGTGGAAAGCCTTCCTAGAAGAGCTTGTTAAAACTGCAGCGGGTGGACCATCTCCAATTTAAAAAAAAAACAACAACAACAGGTTTGGAATGTCACTTAACTTTGTCCCAATACTTTTCGTATTATTATCTTTTTCCCCAAAGGTGGCTGCCAGAATGAATCATTTAGGATGGTTTGAATGTAGCTGGATTAACATGACCTGCTGCAGATCGATTCACTGTGTGAACAACATGTTTGGTTGGAAAAGCAGAATCATCCAACACGACAAATGACTCACGACTGTCGCTCCAGCAGAGATAAATATCGCAGCAACTTGTTGGGCTGAAATAATCTGATAATGTTGGATTAATTGCTTGACAAAGCTGAACAAAGACACATGCGTAACCAAGCATGTTCAAATATATGCAAATGTTTAAATTAACATCCTAAAGGGACGTGTCTAATCCCTGGAAGCTGGGTTGGTAGATTAGAATCACCGCTTTGCTCTGTCTGTGTGTGTGTGTCTGTGTGTGTGTGTCTGTGTGTGTGCGTGTCAACACATTCCCTTTGCTTGATGAAGCTGAACTTCATCCCCGACTTTGCTGTCGCTTCGGAGGCAGGTCTGTGTGCTCCTGCGTGCTGCAGTGAAATTTGACTTCACACTCCAATTCATGCAATTTACATGTATTAATGCTTTTAATGATTTGAATAAATGGACTGTGAAGAGAAAGATCCTCATTGGACTGAAAGAGTCAGCTGCTGTGGAAACGGTTGGCAGTGATAAAAACATATGTGTGATCTGGGGGGAAGCAGCCGAGTGGGAACGTTTCATGTGAAGCGTCGAAATTACTAGAAGACACAAACAAGACCGGAAACATGAAATGACACACTGTCATGGAGCTTTGAAAGGTTGTCACGGTAAGAAGAAGAAAGGGAAAGGAGAGTAGTTGGAGGCTGCACCAATCTCTCCTGGCTGTCAATAACAGCACATCTTCCTTTTTCTCAGAAAACAGGCAGCAAGCAGAAGGAGTACGAAGCATTCATGTACAGCAAGGAAGATGGGAAATATGAGAACAACATAGAGAAAATCGAGGGTTTGCAAAGACGTCATCATCAGATTTTTTCCCCCTTATGACGCCTAACACAGAATCTGTCTTGCATCTGTCTCTTCTCTGAACCCTCTCCAGCCAATAAGTCAGTCCGACTCTTGTTGTATTTCTTACTCTGTCACCTTTTTCCCTCTCATTTCCTCACTTCCTCTGATAATTCCAGAGTTTCTTTGCTCATCCAGTCCTGATGTGTGTTTAAATTAGCCAGTGTGTTCATTAGTGATATATTTAATAAGTGATATTTACGTAACAAAGATTTTTTTAAAAAGCTGTTATTCAACCACAACAAAAAACTGCAAAAATGTTTGTTTTCTACAACCAGAAAATGTGCAGATGCAGATCTTTAATCAAATGTTACATACACCTAAGATGCTTCTCAACCTAACATGGAAAATTTTTACATTTGGTATGTTTCCTTACACAAATTCAATACATTCCAGTCACATTTTATCACTGTAGGACTGGGCAGAATGACCAACATTTTATATCCTGGTATAGCTCATTTTATATCCTGACAATGATAAACAGTACATGACTGTATTGCACTTTAAAAAATAGAACTATATATCAGTAAAATATATTACTTGTCTGAAATGGTCTGCTGCTGTCTTCCTGCTGTAAAGTGTATCTTGATGTAAAATACTGCCATAAAGTGCCTAACCTCAGCGTGAATGACAGAGTTTCTTAAGAAACAGTAGACATTTTCTGTTGTCCAGTCGATATATATTGTCATGCTCTCCAACCTTACGATGAAGCATACACTGGATCTCTTTATGTCCAGCTTCAAGGATGTTAAAAAACCTGATGATAAAGCACTCAGAATCAAAGAGATATTTGCAGGATAACACAAACAAGTATTTCAGTCTTCCAGGAAAAGCTGTTTGAAACTTCTGATCACACTTTAATTAAGTTTCATTTTATTCATACTCAAAGCTGAAGATTAAGCACAGATTTAAATTCTCTCCTATAATGTCAGTAACGATATGCAGAATGCATGTGCTGTAATGACAAACAGCACAACTCATTTCTATCTCATCAAGCGAAATTCTCTCTCTGCTTCAGGAGCCAGATGTACTTATTTATTGCACAAGAAGAATTTGTCTTAAAAAAATGTCAACAAACTTTTTCAAAACACAGCCTAAAAATGACATTTTACAGTTGTGACTAAGAAAGAAAACCAGTCATTAAAACTTGAAATACATGTAGCAGGAGGTCACTGGGGCTTGGTAAATGCCACATGAGGACCTATCAGGGATGGAGGAACTGGAGAGGGAACAGATTAATACAGGTGTGACTGCCTGCCTGAGCACTCAAACATTTGTTCAATCTCTGTGGTGCTTGGCCCTATGTGCAGCTGGCTCAGCACTGACTGCCGTTTATTCTAGTATAACATTATGTTTAACCTTTATTTGTGTTGGATTTCATGTTAGGGAACTGTAAATCTAAGCTTAAATTGTTAACAACCTGTCTCTCTTTTCTTCTAGTGCTGTGGCTGGTGGGATCCTCCCTTCACCAGGGTGCTTAGGATGCTGGGTGTGCACTTTAGGTGGTGATATTCTTTTGTTTCATGTTCTACTGTGATCTTTTAAGTGTGGTTATTGGACTTTTCATTTTGATTTGTAGGACATCCCCAGTTCCTTCGCGGTGGGTGGTTGGGGTCTCCCAGCCACAGCGTGACTGTCTATCATCTCAGTCCTCTTATCTGTTTTTTAGAGTTTGGATTATTGTAAAATAAATGGCCAGTGCATGACCCACACTGACTGTTGTGGCCTCTTAATCGAAGCCCCTGTGCCCTTGATCCCAAGGTTACATACAGAAACGGAATATTAGTCTACTCTCAATTTATGTCTTGTAGATTACATGGCAGCAAGTCAATTCATCAAGTCATCCAAACATGTTCAAGATGAATTTCTGACAAGGTTCAGGCTACTGATGTAATGCTTTAAAAGTTGCTTTTAAACCAGACTACACTTTTGGCATTTTCTCTACCAATCATTTGTTTTATGATTGTCTTATTATAGTATTGTATTCCTCTTATGTCTGTTTTAGTGTGTAGCCCTACTTTATTTCTAATATTATTTCTGTTCTATTACTTTCAGTTGTGCAGCACTTTGGTCAACATTTGTGTGGGGATATGTTCTTGGCCCACTTTGGGCCCTTTAGTACCAACATGGCATGGTTTAACCAGCACAGCCAATGAGAAGAATTCTATGCCAACTTTTTCTGTCCCGGCTACGTCCATATATGGGGAAGTGCTCTAGATATGTCGATTGTCGAAACACTGTGACATCTTGTGTTGCAAATTGTCTAGAACATTTCTTGTGGGTTTAGGCATAATAACGCAACATTTCCGCTCTTATAACATAGGGGCTAGCTGGTAAATGTGGGAAGCTCCAGGTTGACTTTATAAACTGTGTTTTTATTTTCCTTCATCTTCATCCTCTGCATAATCTCCATGGTTTCATTGGCAGAGAACCGTTCGACATTTGACTTGATGTTTTGGGCCATGATAGCGTCCATCATGATTCCTCAAAGGTTCATTCAAGATTCCTTCCTCACCTCCAGGTACAAGTTTCTGTCTGACTCTGTTGTACTGATACATCATCAGCAATCAGAGGCGAAGCAGGAGGAGGAATATAAAATGAAACGAGTCTCGGAGGTCAGGCGGCGATCTGACCGACAGGTGATGCATCGCGGCCTTTTGGTTGCACTCTTCCGAGCGAACATTTGGCCTTTTGATCATCCACCTTTTCTCCCTCACAACACACACACACACTTTGTGAACAGGTGAAGCGATGCAGAAAATGGGATTCAGGTTTGTCCCTCCGCAACCTTCCCTTCGCTCATTTGGATGCGTTAACTTATTCAGACTTGACGCTTTTTTACACTCAAATGATGCTGCTGTATAAATCCATCACACACGCTCACGCTCTATATAGGCAGTGATTATTGGAAATGAAGAAACACCTCTCCATTTAAAGATGCGCTTTGTCGCAAAAATCTCATTTCCACTCGGCCTCTGAGCGCGTTTTATCTTCTGTAAGATAAGCAGGATAAAGAAAGCTCTTATCTGCTGAGCTCTAAGTGGATGAAGAGCTGCACTGTACATCATGTGTACTTGACTGGGCAAAGCGAACAAATAAGGCTGATAGCCGCTGAATCTAATACAGCCCTGGGGTGCATTACAGTGAGGACGCAGAGTCGCGGACAAGCCCCTGAGATGGAGAAACCTTGCACTCAATGCTCAGATGAGAAAGTACTGTATGCTCAGTAGCAGAAGGTTTGGACTAACAGATTGAGGCTGCGTGTTTGTTCATTTTAACACGTTTGTATTATGGGTGTGTGTGTATGTGTGAGGTGGTGATTGTGTTAAAAGCCCAAACAGTAAATCACAGTGACATGCTGTTGACGCAGCAGCAGCCTCATTACAACCCTGTTTATGTGAAGGACTCAAAGAGAATCGGGCTTTATGATGAATGTCTGAAGGTTCAGAGCCACTCACTTTATTTCATTTGTGGAACATCAGCTGCGTCCAAGATGGGTTTTTATAGTTGTTGTCGACAATAAAGAAAGACTCAATCTGAAGCTGCAGAAGCAGAATGAGGCAAAGTTTTCAGTTCTCAGTTGATTTTCCCACAAAACACCAGCTGAGTAAAAAGTAGAAGCAAACGATCGGCCCCTGATGCTTGAGCCAAAACTGCAAACTTGTCTCTGGGAGCTTGAATTGTAAGGATTTTCTTTTTATAGATCCCCACCTTTGCATAATTTACATATTCAATACTTAACCCTTTAAAACCAGACGTGAACAGTGGTAACACACATTGCCAAACTGAGCCAAAATGGCCATTTCGGAAACCTTTTCTTTTAAACAGTAACACATATATCTATGTTTATACAGCTTAACAAATCCCCTTTTCTATCAATGTAAAAGTGTTTTAAAAAGACCTGGGTGTTGGAAAAATATGGTCATTCCATTATTGGGATGTTATTTTCAATAAGAGGTCTAAAAGCAGGCACAGATCTTGAAGGAATAAAGTTTATGAGAATGCAAAAAACTTCAGAGGGAAGTATGTTCAATGGTTCATGCAGAAGTCTTTCAGCTAATGCTACGTCCAGCAGGATAATGAAAATATCACAAAGCTCAGATCATCTTCAACATGACACTGAGTTCACTGTATTCCAGTGGCCTTTAGGGAAATATGGTACTTTTATGAATTAAGATATAAGGGCATACAACCTGGTATTAGGATGGTAGGACAAGGTGAATTTATATGGAAAGTAAATTAGCGGATTTCTTTAAAATCAGATTGGACCAATCTCCATTACTGATCTCCAACAGTCACGTTGTCCTCAGCAGCAGCAGCAGGTCGAGTCTGAACAGCAATCTGCTGGTGTTCACGCATTGTTCTGGTTCTGTCTAATGGGTTTGGACGGAAGCTCTCGGACCGTCTGTGCACCTGCAGCTGCCGTGTCATTTCTTGTATCAGCTTAAACATACTCAGCCTCTAATAGAGCCATCATCACGGTCAGCAGAGCAGAAGTTCCAAACCAGATGTTCGGTGAGAGCTGTGCAGCTGCGAGGACAATGAGCCTCTTCCCCAGCTGCTTTCACATGCAAGCACTGACCGTTGTACAAGTCACCTCCATGCCTATTAGATATGCAGATTCACAGGAGAAGGGAAGGAGGGAGGGAGGGGGACTTGTATTTCTTTTTATGTTTTATATTTAACCTTTGATCTGTCAGCATCTCTGGGGAAGAAACTCTCCGTGGAGAGAATACTGGCCGCCAGCACAATTAAAGAAAGATCCAAATAAACAGAAGGAAATGGATAAGTTAACTGCATGAAAGACCACATAAAAGCTTTGAATTCATTATGTGCTTTGTGCTTCCAGTATTGGGTGAATGTTCCCAGCGTGGATATATAGTATTATAGTTTCTTTTATCCACAGTTGTCAGAAAATAAGTTACGAATTAAAAACAAAAAAGGAAATCTGGCTCTTAACAGGTTTTGAAATCAGGGAACCTGTCAACAATCATGCATATTATTAGGAAAATGAAGCCAAAATGCAGAAACAGTCCACATTCTTTCCTTCTGCTGTAATTCAAAGCAGGCAGTTGCTAATCAGTAAGCTAATTCATTGATCGTCAGGATGTGGGTGTCTCGGTCAAAGCAGGTCATGCCAACATGTCCACATGTAGAAAAGTTTTGGTGTTTCTGCTAATTCATTTTTTACTGTTTGGACGTTTTGTTCATATGGAATTGGTTCATATGGAATTCTTATGGCAGAATCAAACATTGGTAGACCAAATTGTTTAGAAAAAGTTATTCCATGTGAAAAAAAAATGTGTCTTTTAAAACATTCAGAACACTTTACCACAGTGCCATCTGATGGCCATAAAATGTAACTTCAAAATTTTTTTTTATCGTTTTGACTGCGGTAACTTTTATGTTCCATTCAGTTTTATTTCAAGCATTAAAAACATTGATTTATCATACTGTAAATGCCTTGTCATATAAACTGCAGCTATCTGTTTCTTTCATATGAAAGTCCATTATTATATTTACTCATAAGTATGCAGTGAAAGAACCACACATCTGCTGTTAAGGTAATGAAGGTTTGAAAATCAGCAGGAGGCCGAGCAAGTTATGGTTATTTAAAAGCTACATGCCCCATTACTGTAAATCAATGTTAAAAGTGAGTGAGATGACTGTGGTAAGATGGCCGCCAAGTGTGGAAATTCAACTCCTTTGGCCAGCAGTGCGGGGGAGTCATCTAGCCATTATGTTTATATGTGGCGCAAATCCTGCCAGCAAAGTTTCTGCGCATGCTCGGTGTCTTGGTCTCAGTCTAATTCTGGTGCTGCATTACAGCACCACTTACAGGCACATTCCTTCAAATGATTCTGTCTTAGAGGTAATGTCAACTGCAGATTTGGCTGTCATTCCCATACCGCTTCCTACAAACTCAGTATGTACTGTAGTACTCGAAAAAAACAGTGTCGTCATCCACTAGCCTCTCACATGCATCTTATTGCAGTCTTAAATTTTCCCATCCCAACTTGCTTTTAATGAGTTCAGCCTGAAACAAAATTTAATTTAAATCAACAAATAAAAAGGTAAAAGGTAAACACAGATTGTTTGCGTTTTCCACACTTCCCTCTCTGAATTCCATTTAGAGTTATGAAATTATGGATACAAGCACAAAGTATGATATAAATCAGATGGAATAACATGGCGGTGTATGATCAGAGCAAACTACAACAGCCTGTCAAGTCAAAAATGTTGATTCTAATCACCAGCAGATGGAAAGCAACACATGCCGTGTGGTTCAGGCAAAGTTTAGCCAACATGTCTGCGCCCCAGATCTTCCTCTCATGCTTTTTTATTTCCGCCACTGTGTGTTGCAGATTTGTCGCCTGCATTGTTCTAATCCTGCTGCTGCTGAGTCCAGCGATGCAGCCAGGAAAAGTCAGCCGCTTCCACCAAATCTGGAATGCACCAAATGATTATTTGGATGCTCGCCTTTAAGGAGGCAGTAATTTCACGTTTGTATTGAGTCACACAGCCCTGTGCAGAACCAGCAACCTCTCAGCCAGTGCACACTGAGATGGGAGGCCTTCTGAGCAGCATAAAGAGTATATAAGTAGATGGATGGATCATTTAAATGCAAATTAAATAAATCACTTCATAAAATGTTTCTAAATGCATCAATTAAGTAATGGATGATAATGAAGAGCTGAAAAGTCTGTAATTAGCTCCATCCTCCATCCTCCGGCCCACATCAAGGGTGTGTTATAGAGCTCCATGTGAAGCCTCAGTTCAGTCAGGAGGCAGGTTGTAATTTGACTAGGCTGATGTGAGTGAGTGTGAAGAAAGACGTGATGCAGGCCGTTAAAGTAAAACCTTCGCTGTGATGTGAGGGGAATGACGGGGTGGGATAATGAAGGGACTTTTATGCAAAGCGGAGGGTATCACAGCGAAAGGCCTGCACTCGCTCATCTCTGCAAAGCTATAATGATGCATGAAGGACCCCTTCATGTTTATGACATGATTGTGAGTGATTTATTGGCACCCCATGGTAATTAACATCAGATTATCTTCTGTGGGAAGCTGTGAAGTCTCACGTTGCTGCTGTGGCTGGAAGTTCACTACAGGCAGTTAACAATGCAGACAGGAGCGTCTGGAGGGCTCCATTAGCACCTAGCCATATGTTAAACAGCAGCGGCTATAGTCCTTATCTCCTTGAACCGTTATCAACTATTATTCAACCCGGCAGCCCCATAAAAGTCTCCATTTTTCACTGAAAATCGCCTCCGGAGTCACAGAGAGCATCTGTCTGAATCAGGGTTCAGGCTTGTACTCAACCTGCAGCAGGATTTATTTCAACCTTACAGCAGAAAACAAATCCTCAGCAATGACTTGTTGTCTTTCTACAGTCAGAGTTTGAATGAAGATGATTCATGTGCTTCATCCACACGGAGAACGTTTACAAAAATGTGAACTGAGGAGCAGATAGCAGCTTTGAGTCGTAATGCTAGTCTAAACTTTTCCGAGGTACCAACGTCGTCCTGAATCTGGCCGGAAAGATTTGATGGAGATGATGAAATTGACGGAGATTCCATTGGTTTCCATTTAAACTGCAGGAATTTTAGAGGGTATGTTAAATCCCGCCTCCTCTTTTGGAGCCAATTTAGATGTTTAAAGGTTTAGAAGGTTAAACTGCTGCTTCAGACGATGTTCAGATGCTGATGAGACACACAAGTTTAACCATCAGTTTTTAAGACTTTTTTTGTTTAAAAAGTCCTTTTCGCTGCTTTATTTCAATATGGTGCATGGTAAAATGATCAAGACTTTATAGTTCTGTGTGTGTCATGGCTTGACTTAAAACACAACCTGATAAAACCTCCAACATGACAGAAATGAACTTTTCTGACAAACCAGAAGGAATCTCAGTCTTGGTTTCACCTTTGCGTCTCCAAACAGACTCCTTCAGTCACACTGGCAACAATCTGACGCATGAATTCACCTGACTGAAAGATTGGTTTGTTTTTTCCTTAGCTGGAATAAAAAATGGGGCTTTTCTGTTTTTAACTCAGCTTTTTTTTAATGCTTTAAAAACTGGATAAACATGACTCTTCAGAAATGGAGAAAAACATGATAAAGTTGGTGTGAACTTAAGAAGAATCAGTTTGAGCTTTGAATGATGCAACATGAGGGAAGTTTTAGAGTGTGATGTTCTGTTGAAACGGAGCCATTTACTGCAGTAAAGCTGCTGCATCTGGAGCAAAATGTTCATCTTCAGGTGTCTACATGCAAATCACTCCCTCTGCTACAAACACACTGTTTCATCTACAGAGGTGGTTTTTGTTTGCAGTTGTTTATGCTGATTCAAACATTTAATAAAACAGTAAATGGTGGCGTGAATGACAGACTCATGTTAGCGATCACAGCTCTAACCTCCAAATTAAATTAAATTCATGTTTTGTTTTGTTTTTTTTCTTTTTTCCAGCACACGAGCTGCTCATGCATTCCCCTGCATCCCGATGCCAATCCATCAGCCGGCATCCCCGGCCTCCTCGCAGAGGCTTCCCAGCATTCATCACAAGCTGTCACAAGCTGTCCAGCCGCTCAGATCGGCCTCAGTCGGTAGTCGCTCAGACCACATTATGCAAAATGTCAGCTGGAAAGTTGGGTGCAAAAATCCAAGAAAACATCGGTCGGAGTCCCGGGAACAGGAACAGGCGGATGGAGGGATCCTTCGTCCTTCAGGCCTCTGATTCGTCTGTAGTTTCTGTTTGTCTGAAAGCAGCAGCGGAATGAGAAGGAGGCCTCGCAATATTTAAGGTGAAACATAGGAAATGTAAAAAAGCGTTGGACTGTGTTTGATTCATTATTCAGCTCTCGTCTCTTCTCTTCTTCTCTTTCTTGTGCTGTGTGCAAGAGATAACAGCGAGGCTCCACGCTTTAATTCTTTTGCATCGCAGATTAGAAAAGGGAAGGGGGGGGGGCACAATCCTGGAGACTATAAGATGCCTTCATTTCTCCCCTCTTTTGCTTCTTCCTTGTGATTGATAAAAGCCCAAGCCAAAGAAGAGGTGGTGTCGCGCTCATCTTCCACTATGCTCCTCCTGGTTTTGGGAAAGTTTCAGATTCTTTATTTTCTTGATATTTACAGTAAAAGCAGGGAAGCGAAGCTGAGGGTTGGTTATTGCCCTGAAGCTCCTCAGTCAGAAAACAGGCCCGGAGCCGAGCGCGAAAGGAGCAGGAAGCAGATGAAAGGCTGCCGCTTTGACTGGAACAAAAATGAGACATGAAGAAGAAAAGATAGCGCTGGAATGGGCCAAAGCTCAGCTCCGTTCGGCTGCTCATCAGCTCATCTTTGTTCTCTGCCTTCTTGGTGGGTGTATACAATAGCAGACCGAGCTGAAAAGACTAAATAAAATCATAAGAAAAGTGTCTCACATGTTCGCAATCCGAGGAATAATTGGCTTCCTGGACCGACTTCAGTCGTAGGGGGAGATCTTTGACAAAACCATACATAAATAAATCCATCTCTCTGTGTTTTCTGGGTCTCTGGCTGCCTGGAGAAAAGGTCTCGTTATGTATGGAAATAAAATTCTCCTCCTCTCTCCCTGTCGACGCCATCCCGTCCCCCCGTCCCTGCCAAACGCCTTGTTGGCTCCTGCCCATGCAAATGCAGGCCGGGCCGAGGATCTGTTTACAAAGGAGATACTATGAGAGAGACGGAGAGACTTCCAAGAGACAGGCAGAGGGATAGAATCAGAATGGAATCGCTGTGAGGAGCGATAAGAAGGAGAGCGTCAGAACTGACAGAAGAGGCCGAGTGTGAAAGGTGAACCGAGCAGAGCTGAACACGCCGCAGACGATAAGACCCAACCGCTGTGTTTAGATGCAGTAAAGAAGTCTGGTTCCAGACCTCAGTGCTTTAAGTGTGCAAAGCTTTTAGCAGTCTTCAGTTTTTCAGACTTCTTAAAAGACTTTCCAAAGCTTTTCCTTTGATGTTTCTGCCTTCTTTTCTCTTCTGTGTCCAGATGATGCCACACTGCTTCATTACTGTTTAGGTCCATCACTTCTTTCATCACTAATTCATGATGAATGGTTCATTTAGAGTCCTAGATACAATTATAGCAATGGGAACAAATCATGTGCCTTTGCAACAAGCTGTAACAAGGAGCCAAAAGATGCTAAGATGTTTGTTATATATCCAAAAAACCCTGGTTCATCCCTTTGAGTTGGGAGGATTTCTCTTTTTCTGTTTTTTGCTTCTCATGCCTGAATAGGTCCGAAATAAAAATGAGAGAAAAAAAGAAAACATAAATAACAAAAAGCAACATTTTAAAAGACTTTAATAAAGCTGGAGAATATTGATCAAGATCCAACGATTACAAAGTCCGGCTTCTGAGAGGAGAAATGAGGAGAAAATGAAGCTGGATCAAAGCTTTGACTGACTGATGTTAAACAGCAGAAACAAACAGGAAAGATTTCCTGATTTATAAGTGAGATTTTATTTGTCATTCTGCTTTAGATAGAAAAACCTTCAGGTTTTCCCTTTTTAGTTTGCCAATTACAAAAAGATGCAGGTCTTTCTTTTTATTTACATGTACTCCTAATCTGTTGCTTAAGGTGTCTGTAAGCAAGGAACCGAGCCCACTGAAGTCCAGCTGAGCAGCTTTTCCTCAGAATAACTTTAAAGTCATGAAGATATTTTTACCAAAGTCACCACAGCCGGAGCAGCAGGACAGTCTTCTGGGGAGCAACAGCTCAGCACCGTCTCCCTAATTAGTCAGCAACGTCCTCCCCACCGCGTCCAGGGAAACGTCCCGGTGGAACAGCGGCGGCCCGACCGCGAGGGGAGGCAGGGGGCCCCTCAGAGACCCCCACCACCGAGCGGAGGAACGAACAAACATAGCCCTAAGGTTATCGACTCTGCTGGTGACACACAGATGACAAGGACAATTTACCGCATGGCTGCGTCTCCTTGTGTTTAAGCAGACTGAACACACACGCGCATGCACACACACATATACACACACACACACAGTGGGAAAATTAAGTTTAATAAGAGAAGATGAAACTGTCTGTTCCCTGTGGGTAAATTAGGAGGTCGCAGAGGCAGAAAAGAGAAGATACACAGAAGAAGAGAGAAATGAACCTCGGAGCAGCTGGGAATATGAATGTGCCACTGGAATACTATACAGTACATTCCTTAAAGTTTTGGGAAAAGTGCAAAGTCTGAAAAATCACTATCTGGCTTAAACATAGTCTCACCTGACAGCTTCAGGTCAGTCCTCAAAGTCTTTGCACTTTTTACTCATTAAGTTCTTCCACAAACCTCGAAGCAGCTGCAGAATATATTCCCATTAATCGTTCAGCTGCTGCTGATTCCCTGCAGTTTGACTGAAAACTGCCTCAAATCACAGGTTTAAACCCCCAAGATTCCACTTCCAGCAGAATAGAATGGTGAAAAGTAACAGAAATTAAAAGTTGGACAGTTTGCGAATCCTAGAAAAATGCATGGTCAGAAGATGCTCATTGTGTCCGAATCCAAACACCCAATACATCATTGAGCATCTCACAGCCACAAAACAAAGGATTACAACTTATGCGATTCAAGAGAAAACCCTTTAAGACAAGCTGAATGTGCTCAGTCAAGAGAAAAACCCCAATCTCCAAAATTTGACAGAAGCTGACATATTTAAGTTTTCCTGCTGCAACTCAAGAAAAGCAGAAATATTTTAGACCTCCAAACATTTAATACTACAGTCCATGGATGTCTAAATGGAGACTGACTTGGTCAAACAGAACAACCACATTCAGTTACTTCTATCATATTTTAGCTTGTTTGAATTCATTTCCATTCCCTGTTTTATTCCTAAAGCTTTCTTAAAAACTTTCTTCCCCACATCTGGAGACTTGGAAACTGGGGATAGATAACAGTAGATTGATCGGTGCAGATCCTTAGATAACTTGGGAACAGACCAAAAGTACATTTCTAAAATGAAATATTTCATTGTTTGAATGGTACTAAATGGAGTGGTCACAACAATAAAATGACTCCAGCCTGTAACTGCATCTCGGCAGATTCCTCACCGGTATCTCCTGGAGCTCCGCTGGTTCAGAGAAGAGGAGCAGAAGACAGGAACCTTTGCTCTCGGCTGCAGTTTCATGTGCTGATTTGCTCTTTCCTGACATGTTCATCGGGAATGAACTCACAGTGAACTCGCTCTCACTCCACTCGTCTCACCATAACTCAAGAATTCCTGGCTAAGTGTCACAAATGCAATGAGCAGTCTAAAAATATGAAATGGAAGGATGAGTTTAGATGCTGCCTCCACTAGGGGATGGTACATTAAGCTAACCTGTCCAGGAGGCCCCACCCCCACCACACATCTGATCCCCCGCTGAGCTTCTTCTACCTGCTTCATCCACTTTGCAGCACTTATCCCCCCTAACCCTGGAACATGGATTGTGGTCAGACCATCATTATTCCCCATCTTTGTTAAAAGGAATAGCGCAAAGATCAAAAGGAGCAGACTGCTGATGGCGTTGCCTCCTGACCTTTCCACAGCAAGTTAGCAGCCGTAGATTTATCTGAACGATAAATGCATAATATGATATCAAAATGTTACAGAAAACAGAAAGAGAGTGACAGCAAAAGCATGACCCGCTTCATGCACTGGGGACAGCCTTATGGGTGAGAGTTTTCCAGTCTGAATGAACAGGTACTAAGTTAACCGGAGCTAAATCATTCACTTCTTGCCCAGTCAGAAAGTAGAGGCAGCTCTCTGTCAGCTGAGGAAAAGCATCCTTATGTTTTATCAAAGGGAAGATTATCAATATTTAACATTCCAGCTGACAGTCTGTTCTGCATAGACGGCAGTTTTTGAGCGAGTTATGGGCTGGGAATCCTCTTTCTGGCTCTATCTGGCTATGCTAAATTACAAGACCAGTTGGCAGAGACGGTCCTCCTCATCATCCTCTCCAACACCTCATTAACATATCGTTTCTCTTAAAGAAAAGTCAGGAATCGCAGTGAATGATTGGACACGTTGCGTTATTAAATGTTAGCCCGGTTGGAGAAAACAGACTATTTTTTACAGCTGCTGCTGTTTGACTCTAATGATAACGCTGAAACCATAAAGAGTCGGGTTCAAACACACTGAAAACATCAAAAACACTCGATATCATCATATGTATTTCTGAAGAGGAACTAAGGAAAATGATTCTTGTCTTCTTTGTGGAATTTTGTTTTGCACACAAACACACTCACACACAGACACACACACAACCCCTCAGGACCTCAACTCAGGCAGCGAGGGTCAGAGGGTAGCAGGAAATGGACAGGAAGTGGACCGTGGAGGACTGCACTGGCAACTGACCGCTCTAACTGGAGCAGAAGAAGATGTCCCCCCTGGACAGCACTTCCTACCATGGACACACACACACACAAACACACACCCCCACAAACACTCACAAAAACACAACCATGTCCCAGAACCCTTTCCTTTGTCTTTGCTGCATAACACAAAAATACACAAACACATTTTTTTGCAATCACACACACTTGTGCACATGTCCCCCTACCATCCCAAACACACACACACACACACACACACACTGGAGTGATGTGATGTGATGTGATGTGATGTGAAAGCTGGCCTGTCTGTGCTGTTTGCAGTCCTTCACACACTCTCTCAGCTTTGCCTCACAGGCTCAGCTCCACCAGCCGCCAATCAGCCTCCACCAATCAGACGCTCCGGGTTACGGAGTGTTAGCCCCCCCAACCCACGGCAGGTGTCACACCCGAGCCGGGACGCCGTTAATCGCACGGAGGCAGCCTGATGATGCATCATGTGTGCGCTTCAGTGTGAAGCCGGGCCTGTGTTGGGCTTTACAAGCCTCAGAAGTGATCCTTTGCCCTCAGACGGAGTGTGTATGCTGTGTGTGTGTGTGTGTGTGTGTGTACACTGTGTGTGTGCTCTGCATTAGAAGCTCGGGCAGCACCGCTGACCCACGTTCCCCTCAGTGAGTTTTTATCTCTGCCTGTGTGACCCGAATTGTAAATACAGCATCCTCTGCTAAGCTGTGTGTTTTACTATGTGTGTGTGTGCGTGTGTGTGCGTGTGTGTGTGTGTGTGTGCTATGAATTATGAGCTGCAGCCTCAGCCTGACCCGATACGTGTACAGCTTGTATCTTGCATATCAATGCGAAAGTTATCTCTAGAATATAAGTGTGTGAGTGTGTGTGTGTTTTCTTTGTGTGCTTGTGAGTGATGCCAAGAGGTTAATTGAGGGGAGGGCCTCTAAACTGTTGCCCTGGGAAACGCTCTCCCTGCATTCCCTGCTCATTGCTTCTTCAGCATGGGGCTCCCTGAGCTCCGGCACGGCGGCTGGAGGCCCGTCGTAGGAGGAAGCCGGCGGCTCGCCGACCTGCTGCAGCTCAGACAACGAGCTAATCCTTCCAGCACACAGAGGAGCCGCTAATAGGAGCGGATTAAAGCGGCAAACACACCCCGTCCCTCCGCTGCTCCTCCTCTGCTCCCCTTTATCTACCTCCTTGTCATGTTCTCCTCCTTCTTTTTGCTCCTCAGGCCTGACTTCTTAATCTCCTCCATCCTTCCGCCCCAAACTGCTCGTCTGCTGAACGTCCTGAAACCCACTCGCTCCAAATCTGGTGTTTACACCTCCTTCTCCTCCGTTCTGCTCACCTCCCACCTCCTCTGCTCCTCTTCCACTTAATCCTTCCTCCCTCTTTTTATCTCATCTTCCTCCGTTCATTATATGATTTGTTTTCCCTCTCCCTCCAGGTGACCGTTGAGTTGATACAAGGTCTGTAAGTCAGCAGGCTGGAAAGAGCTTTAGTGTGTAGGTGTGTGTGTGTGTGTGTGTGTGTTTGGTGTGGAGTGGATTATCCAGGTTCCAGGACCCGACGTTCGCTTGCAGCCGTGCGGAAAGCTTTAATGAGAAGTCACTATTTACTATGGACACACACACACACACACACACACACACACACACACACACAAACACACACATACTATGATAATCACACAGTTCAACACACACACAATGATACACGCCCCTAGTTGTAAACACACACTAACCAATGCAGTAATGGGATTTGGAAGTTTTTTCTCTCTAAACCAGTCTGTCCTCTGTTTCCTCATTAAAGTCGACACACACATACTGTAGACACACACACACACAACGCTACACTAACACACTGCTGGCTCCACGGCGCTGCAAACTTCTGGACTCAGTAATTATTTGGATGTTCTGTATCTGTCTCTTTGTTTGTGTCAGTGTACATGTAGGTGTGTGTGTGTGTGTGTGTGTGTGTGTGTGTGTGTGTGTGTGTGGGGGGGGGTGTTGTGCGCTGACTCTGCTCTAACAGCAACAGTATAGTGGAGGTTAGGAGGGAGGCAGCAGAGGAAACATCACACTCCGACCGGCTGCTGATCCAGAAAATATCTCAAGGAAACTTTTTTGCTGATGATCAGAAACTGAATCAGTCGTGGCGAGTATGACATCATCATCTGGGACAACGATGTTCTACATGTGACAGTGAGGGTCCTGTCACTCTGTCTCCCATTGATCATGGGCCCTGGCTACTTAACCACAGGGTTATCCCAGCGCGCATGAATTTCACCCAGGAGGTGGTGGGATCCTGCGTCCTGCCGTGCTCACACATCATTATCAAAATGATTAAGTTCTGTTCTTCTTCCACTTATGTTTTAATATCTTTTATTAAATCTTTCCAAAATCTTGAGGAATCCTGGAAATAACCGACCTCGAAGACCTTATCTTCCCCAAACACCAGTGCCATATTTTCCTGAACTTAATCCCGAGCTTCACCAAACAGCAACAGGTTCCCTCATGTCTGCAGATTTCAGAAAACACAGATTTTAGAATTAGACCACCTTGATTTCTTCAATTCCTTGTTTTTTTTTTTAAAGAACTAACTTCTGTGTGTATCATGTGACTAAAACAATACATAAAAGCACAGTTTATGGCAGAATAATGTAGATGTAAATATATCAGAGATTTAGGTTATTATCAAAGAAATCATGGAAAATGGCCATAAATTAAACTTTTATGAGCTGATGTTATTATGTTTGTCCATCTTTACATGTTCCAGGGATTTAAACACAGAAGAAAATGAGACAAATTCAGAAACTGAAGCTCATGACGTTGGATTAAGTGCTGAAACAAGATGGAGCACTGCGACTGATTTAGTATTGGTGTACCTAGACTACCAGTCAAAAGTTTGGAGACATTTTCCCGATACAAATGTTTCAAAATTTTAAGACCAACGGAGCGGGCTGGACACTCGTCATCTATCTGTAGAAATTGAACGAAAAAACCCAAACCAAGAGAGAGGAAATGGTCTTTTTTTTCCTTGAAGCAAGACTCTTGTCACACCTTTTACCTTTTAAATCCACTTAAATAAATCCAGTGCAAGAACTAGAAAATGAATTTGTAACTTTATTTTGGACGATTAAGTTCTTCATTAATGAAATGTGGAAATGTGAGGAGAACTACTTCCTGCCAGGAGGGATCATTTGTCTCAACAGAGAGAGGAGTACATTTGTGTGTTTCCCAGCATCCCTTCCTCCCCTCTCTCTCTCTCTCTCTCTCTCTCTCTCTCTCTCTCTCTCTCACACAGCGCTCTCTGGGCGGCCATGTCTCTTTGCATGGTCCATTTTCTGTTGCCGGTTGGAGCTCGGTGAGCCGAGAGTGCTTAATAAACTCTTAGATTCAGAGTGAGAGCAGCAGAGCAGAGACTCTCATTCCAACAAGTGCTCATTTCTGCCCACAACGATCACTTAGATGATCATTATTTCATAGTGGCTGCTTTCTAATCCACATAAGTGAACCTATAAAGAAACAAACAAATCAGTCAACATGTACTGATTCGAGATATCTGGATTTTTCTCTGTTTTTTCTCCCTGCTGTCTCAGAGTCTCCATGATGAAAGAGTGAGTGAATGCTGGAGGAAACAAGGAAGAAGTACCGGTACATTTGCTCCTTTCTGCAACTCCATCCAGTCGATCAGCCAATCATTAGCAGAAAGCAAATCCATGTGTACAAATAAGGTTTTTTGGAACTTGACTGGTGCAGAACTCTGTTCCTAACGTTTGGGGTTTTATCTTGTAAACTTATTGCTGTGAGCTATTTAAACTTAGATGCACACAGTTTTCATCAACATCAATAGTTGCTGGCCCTGTTATTAGGTTCAGTCCACTGTCACCACACCTCAGTCCAGTGTTCCACCTTTGGGATGTGGTGGAACGGGAGATTCCCATCATGGATGTGCAGCAACTGTGTGATGCTGCCACGTTAACCGGCAGCAAAATGTCTGAGGAATGTGTCCAACATCTTGTTGAATCTATGTAAATAATAATTAAATCAGTTCTGGAGGAAAAAAAGAATCTAATCTGGAACTATGGACCTGATAAAGTTGTAGAGTGATTAATTGGTGTTGTAGTTTCGTGACCATTAGGTCAGGTTTGACTTTTTTCATTTTAATGAACCCCAACTCTGAGTTCTTCCATCTTATTTGGCCCTGCGCTGTTTGAATAAAACAATAAGGACCCTCTTGATGAATAAAAATGTATTTAGAATTCTGTCCCTCATGCTTACATTTGTTTCGCTATGACTTAGTTTCTTTGGAGCTCTTATGCCTCCCTGCCTTTCTCTATCTGTTCAGCAGAGCACTGCCATGTGCTTTCTTTTCACCATGCTCAAAAAAAAAAAGTGTGAATCACCATAGCAACCATTGACTCAGCAGGCCCTTATTTTTGAGTGAATTTTTCCATTCCACAGCAGGTACCGCGTAAGGTCTGATCAGAAGTGATCAAACAGAAGCATGGATGAGTTTAATTTTACATTTTGAACGTCGTGCTGTGGTTTCTAAAAAGTCCCTCCCTCCATCCCTCCCTCCATCACGCCATCCTCTCCTGTCCAGAGAGTTGGATGGTGATTAGCGTTGGGATTCTGGGACTCCGGCCTCAGTTTTCATTAACAGCCATAAACACAGTTCTGCTACACCATGGAGACCAACCGCAGGCTGTGCATGTTTTTACAGAGAGAGAGAGTGTGTGTGTGTGTGCATACAACTGGGTGAGATTTGCAGGTTCCTAAATGACAAGAGAGAGAAAGAAGGGTGTTGTTTATCATGGCAGTAATTAAGCCCAAAGTGTGGCTTTAATCAAAATATAAAGCATCACTGTGAACGGACGGATTCACACACAAACTCCACCTCTTCGGCTCTGTATTTAACACTTTTACCAAATCTGAAACTCCTCCAGGAAGAGCAGGAAGTGGAGCGCCTCGCACAGCAGGACTTCCAAAAAGGACTCGTGACCGTCTGCTTGATCCCCACTGTTGAACCCGAACAAGCAGGTTGAGTGTGAGTCCTCACACCCTCTGACTGGTCTTTTAATGGTTCATTACAAGCTCTCACGGCTGCTTTATTTCATCGTTCCAGCAGAGGATTATTTCTCTGCGTGATCAGCAGCGCCGATCGATTGTGGACAAAACAAATTAAATACACATTGACTTGGAGCACCCTGAGCTCCCATCGTCACAATGTGAAGACAGAAGACGGTGCAGTGGTTGAACAGAAAGGTGCAGAAGAAGAGTTTGGTTGAAGTTACTGATGATTATCTGCACCTAATGGCAGCAACGCTCAGAAGCATGATTTTATGCATCAGGGTTCTGTTCAGCTATTAATATTCTTCCGTAGTTACTTTTGTCTTCATGTTCCAGTTGATTTACCCGGACCCACAAAGGATGAAATGATAAGATAAATAGATAAGTAAATAAATAAATTAGAGAAAGAATGAGAAACAAAAATGTCAGTATATTTGGATTATGAATAGAATAAATTCATTTATTAAATATATATAAAATATAATATATTAATATTGTTCAAATAAATGTATTTAATGTCTTTATTTTTTAAAATATATTCTATATTTAATTTAATCTTTATTGTCTTATCTTTTATCTTTACCAAGTTTTTAATAAAATAGGACTGAATTTATACAAATGATTAATCAATTCATTCATTTATTTATTTATTTATAATGCATTTACTTATGAAAATATTTGGATTAAACTTAAGTTCATATTTCTATGTTTTATACAACTTGGAAGCAAATGGCTTTGCAGAATAAACACGACTAAAGATTCTGCATCTCTTGTGCTCATTTCATGACACATATTTGTTTAGAAACTGCAATCTGGACAGCTGAGGAGCATCGACAGGCTGATTTTGTAGTCTGGTCGTAAAGCAAGTGCAGTTTGTAAAGAAGATGCAGACAACTGATGCACAAACCACACCGGCTCAGATCAAAACCAAGAGGGAAAAGCTGGAGCAAAATGCAAATAACAAACACAACAGGATTTTTTTAAAGCAAAAAAGGGAAGAAAAAGGGAAAAGAGCCATGATGCAAGCGCTATACTGAGCTTCACAGGAAACTCAGCAGCGCTGGAATTACGTGTGAAGCCAAAACAGTGGAGAAACACTCTGGAGACCAAGGTGAGATGAAAAGAATGAAAATTTAAATGAATGCTCGGCCATGTTTCTGCCAGCTCACGTGTTCGGGTCTTTTATAACTGGATGTAACCTAAACGGGAAATACTCTTCGCCTGTTTCAGCAGAGATGGAGTGCTAAATCTGTTCTCTATTCCTTCAACATAACTGGACTGAATGATGGTACGGCAGCGGTTCTCAAACATTTAGCAGCCATTTTTAATGGATGAAGTCTTCCACAGCTCAGACATCTGACTTCATGGTAAAATCTGACTTCCGTGTACAAATCAAACAGACCATCGTATCGCTGTTCTTCTTGATGTTTTTGTGTGTATTGGTGCACCATTGCCACCAAGTGGCCTGGAGTGTGGACCACGATGTTTCCAAGAGCCCTGGTTGACAAAACATTTGTTCCTCTGCTACATTTTCCCAATCACATGCGCCCCCAGTTTGAAAACCATTGTGTTACAACAAGAAAGTTCCAGTTCTTCAACGAGAGAATCGTCATTTGGGTAATTTTTCTGTCTTACGTGACTTTTTTTGGTTTCATTAAAGTTGGGGAACTTTGTAACTCTTGATTCTGCTTAAACAGAGAAAATACTGACGTTACCAACTGGTTTGAGTACCAGTACCAGCTCCCCATTAAAAGACTGACCTTTGACCTTGTCCAGGTTCAGATCTTTGGTTAAAAGTCTGCTGGGATACTTCCCTATAAGGAAAAACACTGATTTTGAAGTAACTACACACACACACACACTCGCAAAGCTTTTAGTGCAACATCAGTGACTCCGATATTTAATCATCCTGATAAAAGAAAAAAAAAAACCTTCATAAAAACCTTTATTTCCTGTTCTTCTTGGCCAAATCATTGTCATCTTGATTGCTTTCACCTACACAACGTGACCTCCTAACCTTGTAATAGTTGGATGAATCATGACAGAAAAACAACAAAAAGCAGACCAATGATTGGCTGAATGCTGCGCCCATGTCAGGTTTAGGAGAGACTTTTTCTTCTGAAAGTAGCCTCATCTTATTAAATCATTATGTCATGGTATCTACACCTATTTGGAAAAAAAAGTTTGGTCCTTCTCGTAACAGTCCCTTTTTAAGATATTTGATGTCTTTCCTGCATATTATCATGTTGATACCATATTAAGAAATCAAATGCTCAATTAGCAGTAGCTCGCCGCTACTGATCTTCCCACATGCCTCCAGAATTTTAGATTTTGTTCAATAAATAATTGTCATGTAACAAGCCATGTGTCCAGTGTTTGTTTTTGCCTCTTTTTAAGGTCTAAACATAGAAATATTAATAAGCTGAACTGAAACTAGTTTAGTAAATATGAACTCTTTGGAGAGGCTTTAGAGATAATCAAGTTACTAAAGATCATGCATAACTTTGTTATTAACCTTTCAGATTGGAAATTGATATTTTTTCTTAGCTGGCTTTTTCCCAAGGAAGAAAGTCTGTAAAACCGACTTGTCTAAGATGCAAAGTAATTGAATTAAATCTCTAGTGCTGCGGCCGGTGCAAATTTTCCTGAGCTTCTATGGAAAATCTCATTCAGACCCACGTTGTGTGGAAAAGTGTTTGAACATCAAAAAAGAATCTCATGCAGGCCTTAAAAATGCAGGAAAAAGCTAAAATTCACAAACTCCAAATGTTATTTTAATATCAGCACTTGTTTATTGTAATAAAAACCTCTGGATACAAAGTACATTCACGGGTACAGCAGCATGACACCGAGCTGCTCTGTTTGATTCCTACAACAAACCAGTGATTACTACAAATATTCAACCTTATACACCATTTTACAGCTTTATATCCCATAAACATACTGCTATATTCTGAAGAAACACACTTTTGTACTTACAAATAACCAGGCTTTGATCACTGGTTAGTTATCTGTAATGAAGCTCTGATCCAAACCAACAAGTGGAGTCCTACACAGATTTATTTACTGGAAGATACAAGAAAGTAAAGAACTGCCTGACAGGTCAGTGAAAGCTTCAGTCTTTAGTCATTTCATGAACAGATCAATGAGGATTTAAACTGCCTGGATAGTTGGATTCACTGGCAGTTAAAACTTTCCACGGCATAAAAAACAAGCTATGGGTCTGTGAAAGTTTATTTGAGAGGAGGAGGGATAAAGATGGGTAGCTGATTTTGGTTCAGATATGGTGTAGCAGCAGAAGTTTAGACAGACAGAAAGATGGTTAGATCGGAGCATACCACCCATCATTGACCAATATAAATCCCTTTGTGATCCACATGTTCTTATTTATCATTATGTTATAATCAAATGTTAATTATCAGTATATTTCTATAGCAGTGATCGATGAAATTGAAAAAGAAGAAAAGTTCAGCTTAGCACAAAGACTGGTAGCAGGAGCAAACTCCCAGTTTCGCTCCTTTTTCAAAGGAAATACAGGAAAAACATCAAATAACAGAAATAAAGGATCTTAAATGATCAAAGTGTACTGAGTTTTGCAATAACTGATGAATGTGCAGGAAATGTGAAAAAAAAAAAAACTTTTAGCAAAGACAAGTAAGCTTGAAATATCTGATACACAATTAAACAATCTCCATGTGTTCCACTTACATTTTCCTACATGAGATAGTTTGAACCAACATCCTGATCCAGCAGGTTTTTCCATCCTTAATTTAAGAAGAAGTTTCTTTTGTGCAGCTACGCTCACCTGCAGCCACGCTGCCATGCTTTTCAGGTTCTTATACTCCACGAGAACAGAAAGATTTTTTTCCTTCCTACAGCCGTGGTTTGGGAGTTCTCCCGGCTTCTTCTTGAAACAATCGGGGAGAAACTTTGTTCTGGTCAGACCGGTCAGAAACATGACCCAGACGTGGTTAAAGGGGGATGAGCAGGATGCTGTTATTTATGCTTTTCTGAACATGAACGTTTTTTAGGACGCATTGGCTGAGGCAGTGAGGAAATACAAAAATCACTCTGGCTAGGCTCAAAATCTTTCTTCTTCATTTTTTTTTTCTTTACCCTTATTTGCTTCATGCGGAGTGTAGTTCAGGGTGTCCTGCAGGGTTCTGCTGTTGAGCTTTGCCTCTGCTGTTCAAGCCATCCCCTCCTCGTATGCATTACACCTATAGCAATCATGAGCTGGGTTTATAAGGCTGGAGGCTGCAGCAGTTCCCTACCAGATCACTTTTTTCCTGCAATGGTGACTATTTAGCCGGCATGTCACAGTCTCCTCCTCCCATCTTTGTTTTCCCTTGTTCCGTAGAAGTGCAGCCTTCCTGAGTTCTGTCTCCCACTCCCCTACATACTGCCTCCAGGATTTTCCTTTCAAACACTCAAGTACAGACTAACTTATTGCAATTCTCCTAGCCATTGTGGCTCCCTGGTGGGACGAATACCAACTATGGCTCTTCTCCCTGGCAGAACTTCAAAGTGAAACCAGTGAGCTCCAGATCCCTCCACTCTCTGCTCAGTTGAGCTTTCAAGCATGCCTCTGAAATAAACACACCTTCAGATTTCCCCAGCTGTGGTCTGAGTCTACTGTTTGGGTCTGCCTCCTGCCACATTATGAAAAACATCATAAAAAGACACCACCGTGGACGAGGTTTCTGGTGAAGCACGAATTGTTATAATGGCAATTTCTCTTACCACCTCAGGAAAACACATTTTTCTGTTCTTATGGAGTAGGTAGAGGGTGTTAGTGTCATCTTGTGGTGAAGATTTAGAGAAGGAAAAATTATGCTGCCCACAAAATCATTAAGAGAGATCTGATTTGATTTGACTCTACCAGGCTGCTAGAGACTTGGTTGACCTGATCGAAGAGGCCCCGACCCACTTCTACATATAATCGGCTTATTATTATTATAATGTGATAAATTAGTAGTTGCTGCAGATTTTTGTTTGTTTGTTTTTTTGCCACAGCTTAACTTGTTAAATACTTTTACACATTTCTAAAAGTGTCTTGAGCAACAAGAATCCTTATCCTGCTCTACAGTATATAAGGGATATGTTAGCATAAGGTTTGTTGTGAATCTGCCTTTTTAAAACCTGTTTAATGATAAGCTTCTTGAGAACCACCGCAAACAATCAAAGATTTCTACACTGTCATTTGTTTTTCACTAATACTGTCTGGCAGTTTCAGTGTTTGTTCAAAGCTTGGCCTAACACACACACACACCGAATCAGCTTCTATTCAAAGTCATAACTGATTTCCCCTCTGTAATCTGACTGGTTTAAGAGATGATTTCCCAACAATGTCAGAGTGTCTTTAGCTGTAAACAAATATTCCAGTCAAATATGGGACAATGACTGATGATGAGGGCCAAAAAGGGTTTTACTGCTCCAGAGTTCCTACTGGCCCATGAGAGAAGGTGTGTTGGCTGATTATCTGCCAGTCACCCTGTCCTCCGAATCCTGACTGTCAGTCATCAACTACAGGCACCTGGGCTACCAAAACAAGAAGAGGTAAGAAAAAGCTCAGAAAGTGTGACCCTGGGAAAATAATGTGGAACAACGGTTCTCACATGGAAAAAAAAAAAGCTGCAAAAACAGCTGCAAAAAATGAAAAGAAAAGAAAAACACAGAGCAAAACCCCATGAAAGGCGAAGAGCTGATAATCCACTGCGATCAGGACGAGTCCACTTAGGCTTCGGTTACATCCACAAAGAGAACAGTGCAGCAAAGACTAAAAAGTACAAATCCTCTCCCCAAAAGGTGACCTACCAAGGACGAGATGGGGGAAAAAAAGACCCCAGACAGTCAGAGAAGATTAATTCCTTGTTACTCGGGAAAAACCCTCTGACAAAATGTGTTTTCTTTCATCTGTTTTCATGATGTGATTCTCCTCCACGGGAATTAGTACCAAGAATGTGAAACATGAAGCAAAAAAAGCAGTTCACGACCACAGGCAAGTAGGGATGGGAAGGGGGAAAAAAATCCTCAGAACTGCAGCAGAGAGGAAAAAAGCTTGAGGACTTAATCTGTTTTCTTTTTGTAAATTGGAGGAGGAAAAAAGGAAGCTTAAGATGCTCTTTGTGTCTTTAGTTTTGTCTTAAGGCAGTCTTTTTTGTCCGGCCCCCCTCTCCAGCTGGGTGCTTGACGACGCTCCACCTACAAGAGGATAGATACGAACGTCTTACACCTCAGGTAACGCAACGCAGAACACATTCCATGCAAAATGTCTTATCAATGAGGAGAAAAAAAAAGTCAAAAAAGGGGGATTAAAAGCTGGCTGAGAGAAAAAAAAGAATGTTTAAAAAAAGAAAAAGCTAATTTAAAAAATGTATCAGCGGCTTGCAGAGCCACAATAACGCAAAATGGATTCACAGCCCAGTTTAAAAAATGTAGAAAAACTGATCTGTGCATGAACTCACACTGTCATAGTTAAATGGAGCACTTGTAATATCAAATATAGGGACGTTGTAAATACAGAAAAAGATGACCTGATAAGAGGAACACATCCTGCCAAGACTTTTTCAAAAACACAAGTGGAGGATAAACATAAAAAAATGGGCAAAATGGTGCAAAACAGTTCTGAAATGAGCATAGACTGAGGAACAGATTGTGACTTTAAAGTAAATTTGAGAAAATTAGTCTGTCCTCAACTTAAACCTCAGCTTTACTTCACATAAAATAAGTACAAAACTGAAATATTAATGAGCTGAACATTAAAATGAAGCTAGTTTAATCAGGAAGCTAACTGCAACTATGCAAACCTTCTTAGTTCAGTTGGAAGTCCTCGACTTTACACAGGAAAAAAAAAAATCACCAATGGATTTAATAGCATAGTCTGCCGGTTGGTTAGCTAAGACAAACAGACTTTGGTTAAATAATGACAAACACCAGAAATCAGGTTAGCGTTGGCTATGCTAGCTACCTTATAGCGGCAGCAGATCACTTTGGTTCTGCATTATGTTCATCTCAAGGGTATTGCCTCATCTGAAATATTTAAGTTTGAATCAGCTAATGGATTACTGTGTAATGGTGGCTAATAAAAACAACATCCTAGTTTTAGCTTTTAAATGCTGAATATATTGTTGTTTAAAGTTAGCCATGTTAAACATTATCTTATCTTGACAAAAGCCAACAATTCACATTGGCAGCTGCTGAATGTTTAACGCTGGCAAGAAGTTCAAATTGGAAACCAAAATAAACTATTGCATAGTATTTGAAGTTTAATTCAGAAATAGTAAGAGTTTTAGCTATGAAGCTTAGAATGAATTTGCTTGAGTGAACTTTAACTCTACATCTAAAATATTTGAGTTTTTAGCAACAGTTGTTTTTTTCTGTTAAATAAACATTACTAGTTGAAATGAACTGGCTAATCAAAGTTTAGTGGTGAAAATTATGAGGTATTGGATAGTCAAATTCAAAGTTTTGGGATAATTTAAGCATTTTTAATTAGTTGTAAATATTTGGTGAGGTAATAGCACTAAATATTCAGTGTAATAAGGTAATTTTCGCACTGTTTGGCTTGTCTTTGCTGATACTCGAGAAAAGCAGCTTAGGAGTTTTAGCAGATTTTGTTTTGGGCTAAAACTGGTTTAGCCATTTAAATAATTCAGTTCTGATCTGCCAAATAAAAATGTAACTGTATAATCCTCCATTTAATTGTCTAAACAGGTCAAATTACTCCCACTGAACAGTAAACAACCAGAGACACAGCATTCATCCAATACAGCTAAAACTGCAAAGCCATGAACTGTCAAGTTTTCTCTTACAAGGCTTATGTTAGTCGTATCTGTACTTATGGAGGACCTATGAATATTATGATACTAAACAACCACTCCACAGAAATAGGCCTATTATTTTTCAAATGATTCAGTCACCATGATGAAGTAAATAATGAATTATTTTAAAGACACTAAAAGCTCTGCAGCTTGTTTTCTTTGAGATGCCACAAGATTCATATTTATAAGAGTAAATTTGTGTCCTGATTTACAAGGATAGTCCAGTTAATTCTTGTTCGTATGAGAATAAGAATAATGGCAAGGATAACAATAATTATCTCCATAAAGTTTTGAATACAAATAGCTTAGATATTTCTTATTACGTGATACAGTGCGCTTTTATGATTTCTTATAGAAGTGTAGTCATGCTGGAAATGAATAAACAGCTGTGCATGTTCATATAAATTTGTCCTACAAACAATTAACATAAACATCTGTAATGTAGGACCACTGATAGTGGGAGGGGAATAAACTACATATTTCCTTGTACTTTTTAAGTCCACTCTAAGAGTCTGTTGTTTCTGTCTTACTTCATCTGAGCCACAGTCGGAGTGTTTATGTGACTGGGAGAATTACAAGCCACCAGTGACCTTCAAGTTATGAATCAAGTTGCATATTGGACCTGAAGGCAGAACAAACACATTCACACACAAAAACTGCTTGAGTTGTAGCTGTTGGCTGCTGCATGCCATGATCTTGCTTTTATTCATGCATGCGTGTGAGGTCACATTCAAACCGTGGAAAAGCAGGATGCGTAATGGGCAAACACAAAAGTGACACACAGACGGCCTGAGGAGTCACTTCAGTTTGCAGACATTACAGTTCTCATGAAATCCTTTCTTACTGTATGTTTTTCACTCACACTCGCCTTTCTCTCTGACTTACATTAAGATATCTATTTCCTGAATTGTGCTTCCTCACCTCCTCCTCCTCCTCCACTCTCCCATCACACCAGCATCTGCTCTTAATGAAACGCACAGTTGGACGTCGTCCTCGTTTAGCGCCTCCTCCACGCTACCTGCTCCAGAGGTTACCTCCTGCTGGGCATGTTTGTTAGACATCATCAGCACCTCCCAGCAACCTTCCTTCCCTCCCCCTCTTTTCTCCCACACCCCTGCCATCTCCTCCTCCTCCAGATGTCATTGATCTGGGAAGTGGGTCACAACAGCGTTGAATCAGAGTCAGGTTATGCGAGGCTCCGAGGCAGATGCTGTATGTAATTTTAGCGTGGGTTAATATTTACTGGGGAAGAATGAAAGCTGCAATGACTTTCGTTACAAGCATTTGGAGGTTCTGGTATGTAGAGGCTGCAGGTATGACTGATGCTGAAGGGGGCAAAAGGTGAGGATCTTGGCCTTAAAGCCAAATGGGTCTGTATTTTAACAATTAACTTCGTAAAATATGGAGAATTTTTAGGTTTAGAAGATTCAAAACTCTAAAGATTCTGTTTTGGAAAGTGAAATTGCATTTAATTTGAAATAAAGTACCAAAATCAGAGATAAAACATGAGAAAAAAGCTATTCACTATATGATCACATAACTGTTTCCCAATGTTAGTGTTTTTTCTGTAAAGAAAACAAAACCATACAAAAGAACATTTACATTTTTGTGGAGCCACAAAATCATAAGTTTGGCTAAAATGTGTCAACGACTGACCAAATATGGTGTGTAATATTTACATTTGGTGCAGTATTTATCAGTTTTAATATTTAAAATTATGCTTTTATTGAAGACTTTAACAAGGTGATATCAACTAACCAACTATTTGTTCAATCCTATCAGAAAAGGAAGAATGAATATTCTTTAAAGTAGCCTTGAGCTCAGTTGTTCATTTATAGTTTTTGAAGCATGTTTGTGTTCAAATATTCTAAACTCAAGGTTCCACTTCAGTCCCACAACAGAAACACCTTTTAGGAGCCATTCAGCTCTACAATATCTGCAAAGATGGGGAAAGTTAAAGAAGGATTTTGGTTGCAGCTGGAGCTGATGTTGCGGGTCTGATCAACAGAATAAATCTGTTTGGAAAAGAAGAAAACAAAAGGACATTTGCAAATTGGCTGCTATAAGCTAATTATGTAGCACAATTAGCATCTTTGTATGTTCATTAGTGTACCATCGGTCATTTTAGAATAAATAATCTTTTATACAATTACACTGTTGCTGCAGTTAGCAAAGTTTTAGGCTCCACCAGAACGCTAGCAACATCTGTTATATGCCGTTTTGGTCCGGCTTTTACCCATTTAGGCCACCCTCCTCTCAGGGTGACTCCTCTCAGGCTTCATTAACTCTTCCATCGGACATAAAGACTCTTGAGTTTAGTAAAAGCTTCTAGTCAGCATGATCTGACAGTTCGTTGAAACAACAGAGTCACTGGGAGGATTCTTCGTAATCCATTGTTTGTTTATTCTTCACTTAATGATCTTCAGTGGGACCCTCCATGGTCTGACAACACAATGCTAAACCGCTCCACTACCACATCATTCAGACTTTTATTACTCCTCATACTTTTTATTACTCCTCACTGAAATTCTTTACCGTGTGTGTTGGTGTTGATCAGTCATCACATCAGTCCATCAGTCCCTAAACCTAATTGTTAACCTTTTTATGTCAGTTGCATCCTGCATCCAGAGCTCTGCAGTGAATTTTGGATGTTTCTAGATCCATACAAAAAAACTATTTCGTCTTTTTTGGTTTTGGTCCTGGTATGGGAGCATGTTTTCATTTTTAACATGCAAGCTCTGTGTGCTTTATCATGTATTCATTATTTATTTCAAGTTACATTTATTGCCATCTGTTTAGTGTCTTTTTATTCATTCAGACAGTGCAGCACTTTAACCGAACCGTGTTTTTCTTTTTACTTTGACTTGAACAAAGTGTTCTGATAAAACCCTGAACACATAAAAAGAACAGCACTGCATAAAGATTTTTTTGTAAAAACAAAACACTTATCCTGGGACAATGATGGGTTGACACAATGCAGCCTTTACAAAAGTGTTTTTCCAGTTTAGACAGATGAGAAGGCAACTCATTCAATGACAGACATGCAAATGTGATTATTTTGTTTAGATAATTCAATTCCACTCAGCTTTAAAAAAAGCTTTCATTGGAGCAGCATAGATCCCAAAAAAGGCAGGTATGTTGCTTCTGTTTTCTGCAGGTATGTTGAATGCTAGTGAGGGACAGATACCAGGACTTGCTTCAGAGATGCATCCATCTATTCAGATCACAAGTTAAAAACATGAAGTTATCTAAAGTATTTAAAACCCAGGCTTAAAAACAGTGCTGTATTCTAACATTAGTCCTGTTCAGTCCTCTTCTGAGAAGCCCAGATTAAACCGAACTGAATGAACCTAATGAAATTAAAGAGATTCTTCACATTATCTGCAGAACTCCAAACACTGATGGCGCAAAACAAAAGGTCAGATACGTTGGCCTCTGCAGCCGATAGGAAATGAATTTCTCATAATACAGGCGGCCACCTCCACACATTGTTTCTCTTTATTCTGCAACCACTCATTGAACAAAGTCTAAATACAACTCCATGCTGCTCTAACAGAAGCTGTGGAAAGGATGAGTACAGTATGTGTTTCTCCTTCAAGGACACATTCCAATCATGTTTTGTACTCTGAGCTGCTTTGTATGCAGCCAGTGCATGACTGTGTTCATACACTTTCTTTTTCTTTGTCTCTTTCACAAATTGAGAGTTTCACCAAAGGAGTTGGCGGGTCAGTGTGGACGAGCATGAAACAGAATATAGGCTCCATAGCAGAGCAAATACATAGATGGAACAGCTATTTTGGGCGGACTTGGTCAGGAGCTCCAGGGGAAGTGGAGGTTTCAACTGGAAACTACAGCAATGGAACCACAGGATAACATTTTACATCTCCCTTGTTTAATCCAACAAAAACCAAAGTTAAACATAAAGTGATATTTCTAAAGGCAAGAAGTAGCCTAGTCCTGTCTGCCGAGTCCTGCTTATGTAAGGATTAAACAGGTAGGACATGAAGCATTAATTAATGGGCTTTGAAGGGGTTTGCAAATGGATTTCACTGCCATGAAGGCTTGTGCTTTCTTTTCTGTTGGATTTAGTTTCAGGTGTGACATGCTGTGAAACTCTCTTGACCTTGGGCATGAACAAATCATCCCAGCTCAAGTGTGAAGAGATCAGGTTTGTTGTTGCATCCTTTTGAGAGCGTCTGCTCCAGTGTACCTGCAAAGCCTCAGCATGCAGTCGAGGTAAAGTGAAATCTCTTCTTTGTCTCAGTCTGCTGCCTTTGTTGGAGGCCGACCTTGGGTTGGAGTGGCCCTCCAATCATCAAGAAACTGTGGCGAAATAACTGAACTGTAGATTGAAATGCCACTTGTAACCATTAGATGTCATTAATGGCAGAATCAGAAATCATATTTTAGGAAAACTGAAGTGCCAAACTCAAAGACGCCTCAGCAAGGACAAACAGATCAGCTGAGGAAAGAAAAAAAACTTCTAAGATAAGATCTTAAAAAACTGTTCACAGGAAAAGGCCTGATTTACACAACAAAAAAAACATTATTACAGTGAATTACCACTGTAAGACTAAGTTGTAGTTTCTGTGAAGAAAGAGAGAAAAATACAACCCTGAGGCAATACAAGAAGTTCATCACAAGCTGAGTTATGGGTCTGCAGGCATAGACAGACAGACAGACAGACAGACAGACAGACAGACAGACAGATAGACAGATAGACAGATAGACAGATAGATAGATA
>JBBBVT010000007.1:4503745-4517824 GCA_037177035.1 Craterocephalus eyresii
CGGAAAGGAGGAGGCAGAGACAGGCTGTGGAGCAGAGGGGCGTTGAACAGCAAGCTACTGATCGTTCACGGACAGACTGTGTTTAGTGGTGCACGTGTGGACATTGTTCAGTCTTGACCACTTAAGAGCAATGTCAACACTCTAAAAGCAAAAGGCAGCAATCTGGCCCCGCCTCTGAAGCCAAGTTGGCCAATCAGAAGGCTGACCCAAAACATGGCAGCTTCAGGCAAATATTACAAACAAAAAAATTTAATTTTTTGCAGCAGCGTCGAACTTACGGACAGTATGTCAGTATGTAAAGAAGTTCTGTTCACAGTATTAGCACAGTGAAGTCTGGCAGCACCTTGCGTTGCCATGGAAACCTATAGGGCTTAAGAGCACACAACATGAAGCTGCAAGCTAAAGATGCTCGTTATTCTGTAAAAATCCTAACCCTGACATTTGCATGCGTGAAAATACCCATCTAGCCATGTGCACAAGGCCCGAAACGCATTTTTACAACATCTATTTAAAACATCTGCAGCTTCTGACCAGAAATTTAAGTTCCTTTTTTTGTCTCATTATCTAAAGCTTTGAAACATTGTCTGCACATCTGAACAGACGGAGACGCAAGCCAAAGCGGTTTCTTGCCAATCTTCCTTTGTTCATGTAACCGCCCCACCAAGGTGAGTCTAATCTCTACATTGTTACATTGTCTTCAATCCCTTCAATTGTTTTCTATTCAGTCTTGAAATATTTTCTCTAATTCGACATCGTCCATTGAAATAAACATTATGAGATCTCCTATGTCATCACCCTCATGTTAATCGCACAAATGAGGGTCTCATATGTAAAAAGATAGCTTATAAATATTCTCTGAATAACAGCGAGAATCATAGAAACTTTTCCTACTTTACTCTCCATCTCCAAACTTAAACACAATGTGAAAATCTTCAAAGTTCTCCGACAGGTAGATCTCCACCTCTGGAAGGCAGAAAACAAACCCTCAGCTTTCACATTTGTGTCTTAAACGCAAACTGTCATTAAATTCATTGTTTGGTCTTGTCTGAAGATCTCAGCATATTGGGCCAATGTGTTGCAACATATAGGAAAATACTGACTTTCCACATGTGAATCTGAATCAATTCTGAATCGTTTTCTCATCCATGTGATGATTGGATTGTTGGCGCTTGTTGTAACAGTCAGTGTAGTGTCGTGGAATATTTTCCTAAACAAACTGGCACAAAATCATCATGGAATATTTTCCTCTGGATTATCTGATCTGGAATATCGGCTTCACTTCACAAGGAATGAATAAGAAATACATTTTAAGTTTAAGCAATAAATAGTCTTTAAATGTTCCTTTGTGTACTCTATATTTGACCTACATCTTTTGCTTCACTTTGTTTTATTAAAGAAGAGAAAAACTTCTCTATTGTCTCCAAATGATGCAACAATAACAGTGTTAATGTGTGTAAGCTCATCAGTTAACACAGTACTGATGGCCAGCCTAGAACGCCCTGATTGTCTTGCTGTTTCCATGGTGATCCATCACTGCCGGGGGTCTCAGCAGGACACCAGGACAGCACACTGAGGCACACCGGGGAGCCTGCGAAGTGTGCGCACTTGTTTACCTGATGCACTCTCCACCATTAACTCTCTGACATCACCTCGACACGCACACACAACTCCAGCCAGGCTCTCTTCATCAGTTCCCATGATGCAATACTAACCTGGCAACCAGACCTGTGGCTATCTCCCCTGCTGCTTCCACGCTCTCATTGGATAAGTTCCCGGGGGTCACGGCCCAGCACTGCCCAACCTCCACCCCCTGCCGTCCTGCCATCTGTCCTGGAGATGCCGCCTCGTAGCAGGCACAGCCCACTGGGAACAGCTGCCGGCGCTAACGGAGGTGGCTAACCGGAGCCAGGACACGGTGGGAGGCAGCTTTAGCTGAGCCGCTTTTAGCTCGCTTGGCGCTGATGCAGGCAGTCGCATCCTGTTCAGAGTGGACGCTGGAGAGGCAGTTCTGATTGCGGAGATAATCTCACACGAGTCTGCCTGACTAAAGTGAACTCACATGACTGTTCTGTGAAAACCGTACGGATTAAAGCTGGTCTAAGAGTCAGGAAAAAAAAATAAACGAGACAGAAGAAGAGACACAGAAGCAACACTGATACCTCTGATTCTGAGAGGTCACAGCTCAAAGCACTAAGCTGGAAAACCATCAAATAAGAACATTTTAAGATGTTTCTACATATATGCTGAAAATGTTTTATGTGTCCTTGAACATTGTTTTTTGAATGTTGAAGTTACCTGCAAGCACCACTACTTCCTGACAGCCTTTAATGCTTGGACTAACGTGGGCTACACTGAAGCCATCAAAACTAACGGATCAGGTCTTTTAATTGAGCTAGAGAACTGAATTTGTGCCTCTGTGGGTTTTTTCCTCTTCGCTCTGTGGGAAGGGCTCTCCCTTTTCAAGTGCTTTATATTTCATGCCAATAAAAAAAGAGAAAAAAAAGAGAAAAACTCAGGCAGACAGAAAGGACAGTTTGATGGTTTGTTCAAGCTTTAGTTTAAGAGCCAAGAAAGTCCAACTCTGAGGAGAATACTGAGCAGTTCATCATGCTGAGTATTCATGGTTCTTGTACCACACATGGTGGCTGGAAATGCTAATTGTTAAAGATTACATAAACCAATAGCTGAGATGGAAACCTGGAGCTAATGTGAACAGTTGACCTTCAGAGGACAGATCTATTTATTTTTTGTTTAAAGCTCAGTAGCCTATTCATGGTTGTGCGGGTGATAAGGACACTGTTACATTGTCCGGAACAAAGCTGACAAAAGGAGGCATTATCAGTAAAGTAAATATAAAGTGGTCCTTTACTCTCACAAACACAATGTCAGATGAACTCATCTTTTGTTCTGAATATGTAGGAATGAAGGGTGTGCTGTAAAAGTACTTCAGCTACCTGGAAACATAAATATCCCATAATCCACATGAGCACTGTTTCCTCAACTCTGGCTCTTCTACACTTCCTGTGGATCCTTTGGACTTGCCTTTGGAGCTCTGAAACCTCCTCAGGGTTGTCTGTAAACTTTTTTAATTTATTTTTTTTTCTCAGTAACCTTTATCTGCCCAAACATTTATCTAAGTAACTCACAGACAAGCTAACAAGTCAAGTCAATTAAACTTGTCTATTCAAATTAAATGTTTCTGTATTTCAAATTAAAACAAAATTTAAACATACAAATCACAAAATCAAAACTTTCAAAGTTTTAAAAGGGTTTGGAATAAAGTCAAGTACTTATATAGTCCTATTCCTTTTCCTATGATAACTAAAATATTGAAACATTCACAGCATTTCATCGGGATATCAGGGGTGGGATTCGATTTCTTAAAAAGTGTCCAATAATACCAGAAAAAGTCTGTACATTTGACCATAAAAAAGGAAAGAAAACATGCCGTTAAAAGGTTTGAAACCTCACTAAAATTAGCGACAAAGCAGTTAAATTGGTACATTATCACGAGCATTATCTGACCTCTAACATGTCCATCAATGTAATCAGTGCATCGGAAAATGTGCAATGGCAAACGTAAAAATGTAAGCCGTATCAAATATGTTAATTTTGTTAACACATTAAATTTCTTATAATTAATTAACTGTAATCAGTGTGTTAAAATCCCAAATCTAATGTTCAAAGATAGGCTTTTTTTTTTTGTCAAAATTTCCATGGAACTTGTTCCCAAATTTTAAGGAATCTCAAAGTGACTCACATAACAAACCTGAAACCTTTTAGAGCACCCAGACTAAGGCCATGTCCACACAGAGATGAGTTTAGGTATTCGCTAAAATTTTCATCAATTGGAAATTTTGTTCATATGGAAGTGGTGTTACAGGTGCCTGAAAATGCTCATTTTTAAACCAGGCCCCAAAGTGAATAAATCTAAAAAAATACTATTATTTTGTATACTTGTTCGCAAACTATACACCTCTTTCCTGACTTACTTGTGAAAACAGCGTTAGGATAACAGTGCTGTGTTTGTGTGCAGAAGTTGAGCATGATGGGGCTTTTACAGTGAAATCTGTTTCTCACAAATGTCCTACTCTATGCTCAATTCTTTGCCATCTCCGTCTGCTTGGGTGTATTTCTGTGATAGCATCGCTGCACCCCTTACAGGCCTGGAATATGTAAAGCATTCTCTGTGGGTATTACATGGACACACACATTTTGTCTGACAACTGTCTTTACGTAAAAGTCTCACCACGTTGATGTAGCCTAGATCAGTGAGGCTACTTCACCCTGAAAACTTTTCATTACTCACCTAGAAGATTCTGAATGAGCATTCGTTTGTGAACTCTTTAAATGTTATCATTAACTTTGAAACCTTTTCGGTTCAAACATAGCAAAGAACTTGTGGAACCTCTCTAAGCAAACTTTTCATAAAGTCCATGACAAACTCCAAAGCTTTAAATTTGAGATTAAAAAAAGCAGAACTCACACAAACATACACTATCTATATGTCCGTACAGCACAAGCAAAATAATCCAATCACCGACTCACAACAGTGGCGACGTGCTGCAGCGCTCAGCATCCTTGCCGCTGTACATCAGTCGAATGCTGGCTGAGCTCCGATTTACAGCTACTGCCAAACACGAAAAATAAACTTACTCACAAACACACACAAAAACACACACCACCTTCTGTAGTATGCGGCGACCACCACAGATAAGCTCAAATAAACAACAGACCTAGAAAAATAAATCCACCTCCCTCTGTTTCGCTGCCTCCCTGGGGACAAGGGAGGGCATCTAAAGAACGCCGCCTCTTACTATAAAGCTTCTTGACATCATACACACAAACACACTCACCACACAACCAGCGGTACAAATAAGAAACAGAGAGGGAGGTATGGTTCCACAGGGAGGAATCACCTCTTCTATCGCTCCACGCACTCCTTTTATCTATCGGTTAATGAGGAGCAGATGCACAAACACACACTCAAAAAGCTACATGCAAACACACACCTCCTTAGGACTGTGGTTTCGTCAGACCGTCTCTCAGTGAGTGTCCCACTTCTAAAAAGACCACTGCTTACATCATTATGTAATGCTCTGAGTTAGTGTGTGTGTGTGTTCAGCCCAGAAAGGCTTTGAACACTCAGCCTCTTTCCCCAGCGTGAAGTGTTGTAACACTACAGGCTCTAATGAGTGTGTTCATGTAGAGAAAGTATGTGTCTCTATGACAAACAGCATTTCTATTATTAGTCAGAAAAGTGGGTTTTTGCACAGTAAGCAGGTGCCAGAAGAGTAAAATGAGCTACTGCTGTGCGCGATGATGCTGCACATACACAAAGATCCGTCCCACAACCTCAGCAACCCCAGAATAACTCCTCTAATTACATGTAAAACTTCCATCTCTTCTGTTTGGACAATAAAAAACCCCTTGAAAGAACCTAAACATTATACTTTCTGTATTATCTCAAGGTGTTACAACAACTCTTTCAAACACCATGTCTAAAATCTGTTTAATACTTAAGACCTATACAACACCCTGGCTTGATCTAAGACCTCTCCACCCTCTTTGTTTAAGCCTGGGAAAGCCAGGTGCAGTTAAATTGTAAATGCACCTCATTAACCTTTTGTTCATTTAAATCAATCCTCAAACCTCTCTCCAACAGCTTTCCCCATCCTCTCTCATATTGGGTCAGAGAACTGTTTGATCCCTGTGACCTCAAACTAAGAGGTCCCAGGAATCCCAAAACTAAGATCTTGCTCTTGTTAACCTCTTCAGAGATTCCTGAAACCAACTAAAGCTTCAATACCATCTCATCATAGTTGTCCTCTCAGGTACAAGGGAACAATGTTGTAGGGGTGACCTTAAGCTCAACTGGACCCTTAGTAAGCCCTTACATCCTCCCAAGAACCTTCTCTAACCCTCTAACATATAGAAGTACTTTGTGATCCTTTAGAGCCTTAAAAAAGACTTGGATACTTGAACCTGGAATTAAAAAAATCCTCCGAAGCAAATATTTGACCTATCTCACTTTGTCTCTGTTTTTCTCTTATTTATTAAGACCTTGAAAAGTTGCAGAGTGGTAGCGTTAAGGAGCTCTTTAAGGCCACCTGGCCCTACTTATGGATGCCAAAAATTCCTGGAGAATATTCTTAACAACAGCTTCATTTAGAGCTTCCAACTCTTCAATGACTCCCAGGACATCTGACTGAATCCTTAATGACTAAGACCTCATCAGTAAACCCTTAACCTTCTGGAGCACCTACACCGTAAAACCTCAAAGGGCTACCTCAAGAGCATCTTCAGAGTCTCCTTAATCCATTTCCTGAGAATTTTTACTTCACTTAAACCTCGTCGGAAAAAAAAACCTGAAAACCGCTGTTCATACTCATGACACCTCAATGACCCCTAAAAAGTCCTGTGTGTTTCAGAAAGCCTGGGGACCAAACCCTGAAATCCCCCAAATTAGCTGCTTTTTGTAAATCCTTTTCAACTCCTAAAATATCTCCAGAGATCTCCATAACTTCCCAAAATATAGTTTCCTCCGGGATTCCCAAAACTTTAACTTAATACCTTTCACTCATGTGACCCTGTCAGCCTCTGGGAACTGTTCAGGACATCCTGATACCTCCTAGGAAACATCTGGAGCCCCTTTAGGGAACCTGCTCAGCCATCCACATAACTTTATCCCCATAGTTTATATTTCTGGTTTTCATTTTGTCTTTTAGTATACTTTTCAGTGCTCCGGGATCTATTAGTATCATCACAGCCATCTCAGTGCCTCATTAATATGCAACATGATGACTTTATTTCAGCTGGAGGCCTGCTGAGAGCTGCTACACTCTGTGCTCTGGAAAATCTCGAAACCTTTTGACACAAAGTTCTTATAAATGTGGGAAAAACTAAAAATAGTGTCCTATTTTCCAGAGAATCCAGTTCTGTCCCTGGAGTTTCTGACAGGCTGGAGAACCGTTGCCCCCCATGATTACCCACTAGAGAGCTGATGGAGAAGGAGGAGGAGGAGGAAGGAGGTGGGTGGTAGGAAGGAAGAGAATGAGGATCCCCGATGAAGAGCAAGAGATTCCAGAGGGTGGAGGCCTCATGTAGGAGAGCAGGAGGGAGGAAGGATATGGAGACAGATGGAGGCGATCCCCTTCACCAAGAATCCGTGACCTCTTCAGCTCTCCTCATCTTTGAAAAAGGAAACTATCTTCTACTTCACATCAAAGGTTGAGATTTATTTCATCATCTCTGTTTTTTTACTACTTTTTTATCTTCCATTGATCAAACTTCAACCAATTCAGATTTATCTTTTTTACTGGACCTGCTCTTGATTTTTTTGCTATTTTTTTTAATACTCTTTTGTCAAATTTTAAAAAAAACTTTTAAATAGAATATAAGTTTTTAAAAAAATCAATTCATTGATCCCACCAATTCTAATTAATTAAAAAAATAAATGGAATCTTAATAATACATTCTCTATTTTTTGTATAAAAGTATTTATTCAACACCAGAAAATTCAAGTTGTTCAAACATTTGTTATAATATTATTAATATTTGTTTTAAATAAAATATTGTTTAAAAACAAGAATAGTTAAAGCTAGCTGTGTTTCTGACAGTTTTAAACAATCCTGAACTTATAAATGTGCATAAACCACACTGGTGTGCATGCAGAGCCAGCAATGTGAGTCTTACTCAGACCAAATTTAAGGTTGATAAATAAAGAAGGAAAAGTACAGAAAAAAGTCTTGGACAGGAATTAATGCTAATTTGGGCAAACCAGTTGTTTAGGATTTCAGTTTTTGCCTGGAAAAATGTTAAAATAGATGTGATAGTTCTTAAAAGATTCTCTTTTTATTTAATTCCTAGAAAAACCAACAGCAAGTCTCCCAAACTGCTGATGGTGGTTTTCTGTTTACTAGCTTTCTTTGTTTATCCCAGTCCAATCAGCTCTTAGATCTTCTTTTTTCTGTGTCATGGCACTTGGGTGGGGACCAAATGGACTGCACTGAGACCCTCACAGGAAATGATCTTGGGTCTGTTCCAGTCTGATTCTGCTCTGATCTAAATATAATCTAATTGAACCGTAAGATGCAACCGGCTCAGAGGTCCAGGTGGGTATCGCTCTCTGGGATGTGGAATGATGTCAGGTCTGACTGGGACTAAAATTCTGCTGCTTTTTTCTTCCTCCACTTCTTTTCTTACACATATCTTCAACAACTCCAACCAAACCCTCCACCCTCCTGAGAAAACATGCAAATATCAAACTTTTTTCATATGATATGTCCACATAATTCATCGGCGTGTCATGAGGAGATTGGATGTATTTACGTTTGAATTATCTCTCCCTGTGAGATCAGACTCGTCTAACTCACAACACGTGTCAACAGACGACAGAGTTTTTTGAGCTGTCTCAGTTTTTATCTGCAAATCAAACTGGTGGCTGATTAAGAGCCCCGATAGAAAACCTCACTTATGTTTTGCATCTCTTATCTATGTGTGTGTGTGTGTGTGTGTGTGTTGTGCACCATTTTCTACAGCTCTCAGACTGATGCAATCTGCAGATAGAGTGGGGCTGTGTGTGTTTGCATGTGTGTGTGTGCAGCCATAAGTCAGATTGTTATGCAGCAACATCGTTGTCAGACAGCAAATTTCTAGTTTTTAAGTCTCTCTGCTTCCCTTTTGGATCCCTTGGTCCTTCATAAATCCACATTTCTTCTTTTCTTCACTCTCTGGACACAAACACACACATTCAATCAAATCTAACATTTTCCACCCCTCGTCTTCTCCCACAGTTTAGTATTTCTCCTCTTTCCATCTGTCCATCACAGACAGGAAGTGGGTGCATTAGCAGAGTGAAAATAGGCTGATGGAATTAACGTCCATTATCTGAACATTTACAGGATGGAGAGCGGGATGAAAGAGGGAGGAGGACCGAGGTGATAGAGATCTCTCAGCTCTGCAGAACAAACCACAGCATGTTTGTGTCGTCCGAGTGGTCTGTTTGATGGAAGGACATCCTGCTCTTTTACTAAATTTATTTTTCAGTCATTAAATCTCATTTTAAAGACTAAGTCATGTTTTCCATATTTTAAAAAAATGCTGTCATTTGACTGTAGTTGCACTAGAATTTTAATGTCAAGTTTTGGGTAATCTTTCTTCCCCATTTGTAACTTTGAGTCACCACTTTTGTACCCTTTGAAGTCTCTTCCAGAAGTTTGAGGTGAAGGGGTAGATTTATTTGAGCAAACCACTGTGTTTTCCATTAAAAGGTGAACACGCATCTGAATGTAAATGACTGAAAGAAATTTTTGTTGCTCGTTCTGTTATAATGTAGATAAAGAGCTAAATATCTAAAGAGGAATGCCGTTTTAAAAGTATATTGGTGTGGTTAAATTAACCTACCAAACCTCCTACAATTCTGTGTGAAAACCTGGAAGCGTTCTGTTAGCTCACTGAAGCGCCATAAAGCCTCGTTTCCACTGAGGGGTACGGTACAGGTCGGTAGGGTTCAGTACGGTCCTGAATGGTCGGGCCCATTCAGAAAAGCGTTTCCACTGAAAGTGGAACCGACCCGTACCATACTGCTCAGTGGAAACGAGGTTTTAGTCTGCTTGGACTACATCAGAAGTACTTGAGGTGAACCATAAAAGCTGTTGCAACAAAGATGAAGAAGCGGTCATGTTAATGGAACAGGTGGTCCATAGTGCTTCTACTGTAAATCTGCATGAGCATGGTTTCACGTGTCATGAGCATTCGGTTTACATTTGGCTTATCTGGATTATAATATATGTAGATAATCTACCAGAGAAGTAGGATGCATTAAGAGCAACTGAAATCACTCAAGCAACCCTAACAAATGCAGTCTGCACACATGCAACTGAGATGTGTGTGTCTTCATATAAACAGCCACCACTGCTGGAGATGATGTCATCCTGAAAATGGTTTTCAGCCGGTTAATCTGACTTTTTACACAATCAGCGGAGATGCATCTAACTGTTGGAGGGTAATAGAATCTACTAAAAGGATCCAACTGGTTTAGAGAAACACAGAAAAACATTTTAAAGGCCAGCCAGTCGCCTCCTGGAGCTCTTCATCATTCTGTCTGAAGCACTTGAGATCTGAACAATCAGCAATCAGTCACACAACTGAATGATCGATACAGCCTGCAGCTGAGGGAAACAACTAAACAGCTGTTAAAAAGGTAGAACAAATTGAACTAACTGCTGAAGCTGAACTGAACTGAGTCACTGCCTCAGAAACCCAGTTGTGCTGCTGTTTGGTGGGTTACTGATCCAATCCCAGTTCCCCTCACCCACAGATTCCCTTCCACTCTACAAAGGTAAGCTACACTTTTTCTTCTGGGTTTTGAGATGTGGCGATCATGTGATTTACTGTAAGAGAGCTAGGTAGCCTCTCCCTGCCAGAGTAGCACATTGAGCACTGGCATTTTATGATAGAGATCTGTTTTCTGAGAGAAGAGCCAGGTTGTACTCTAAACTCCGACACCGCCATTTTTCTGGGTTGTGAAAGACTCAGGAAAACATTTATGTCTGATCAAACTGTGCTGGAAGAATATTGTTTATAATTAACTACACAAACGAATCATCTCACATGGAACTGATGGGAACCTCATACTATGACTTGATGTGAAATCATGATTCAATCCACCACCACCCCTCCAGCCCCCATATTTGCGCTAGCTGCTAAGAAATGTCTTTCTGTTGGTCTCTTAAGAGTTAACAGTGGATATTCCAACACTAAGCGCATCATGCCTCAGAAACCAAAGAAGTCCTTATTGTAATAAGATAGAGCTGGTGTCACTGTTACAACAGTTAAAAATAAAACCTGGGTAAATTAGAATGATACAATGTGGGGCGATGTGAACAAAATGATTTCTGTGAGGAAGCTTCCTACAAATTCAAAAGCTAACATTCACATACTCGTTCACTCACACACATGGTCAATATGTAGTTACTGTATTGTCCTGCACTTTTAACCATTAGTAAGTTCTGTTTTTCTTGTTTATTGTTTTTTTTTTTTTTTTTTTGTATGTGCTCCTGGTGGATATCTGATTAGCTTTCTTACATAGGATGTTTTCTGTTTATTTGCTTACAGATATAAAAGGTGTTCTTTATTATCTTTGTTTTCTTTGTCAGATTCAATATTTATATACAAATCACTAATAGACAAAAAAAAAAAAAAAGGAACAGTCAACTACCACTTTGATGTTTATTTCTCATAATGTTTTTTTCTGTGTACTGAATGGATTTTCATCATTATGAAATAAAATAAAAACATGGTGCTGTAATGACATCACAAATGGTTTACACTCGGCCATAATCAACCCATAATGTGGAGCAGATCTGAGGCAGAATGATGGAAATAATCACAGATAAGTAAAGCTCAGTACTGGGGTTCTCAGATTTCCCTACTTGGGTGGTTTTAGGTGCTAAAATATCTCTATGGTCTTTTGTTTAGTCCCAGATCTCTGTGGGGGAATGAGAGGGTCGTGGAAAGGTCCTTCCAAATTTCCCCCATCTCTGGGGAAAGGCCCTGAGAGGTTTATAAAATGCAGAGATTAGATGTCTTAGTGGCTTGCAGAGACATAAATCTGGTATCATTTTTCTCTGGTGACCATGTCATATGGCTTGGTAAAATGTTTTGGTTTTGATAAAGCGGAAATGGATGATCCGGAGATGAGATTTCTTCAACAGAATGAACCAAGAACTCACCCTCCCTTTGTTTTTATTGTAGGAATAAAGGTTCGACCTTTGAATCCAGAAGAGAGGAAGAATGAGGAGAAAAGTGTATCTGTGGAGGCGCGTTAATCCTCAGAATACCAGCTGTAATCTGCTGACCTCTGCTCAGACAACACTCACACACTTCATTGGAAAAATACCTGCAGCTCACATATATTTCACAAAGTGAAAGAGGAAACACCATCTTCTGGTTTTGCACACAACGTAACACTGACCTCATTCATAAGTGTGTAAGGATGCCACTTATTCCTGCTGTCCAACACACACCGACACAAACAGAGTGGCAGCAGCCTGTGGGCATGCAAGTAGCTGTGAATAATTGTATTTACGGATGCTATATGTGCAACCTATGGGTTCACACTCGGTCCTCTTCCCCTCACAACAGAAGACAGGCGTGACATTTAAAGTGAGCCCCATTCTCTCTCCTCTTTCTCCTTTTATTCCTCCGTCTGTTTCAACTTATTCACCTCAGTCAGTTTAATTGGCATAAGTGTTAACGAGGCGTTAAGAGCCAGAGCATAGCCATGAATAGTAACAGCAGTAAGAAAGATTGGAAGAAGTGCTTTAATGTCTGTTTATTAGTCGTTTTATTTTAACCTCAGGGAATCAGAGCTCAAACACTTTAAGCCACCTGTTAATGTGTGTCATGGTCAAAATGTAAAATTATGTTTTTTAGAAATACAACTAACTTTAACTCTTCTCATTTTATGTTATATTTGCTAGTATAATTAATATTAAATAATGTTTTTTATTGTTATTAATGTGGATAAATTATGCTTTTAGTGCATGAACTAAGTTTTTTCTGCTTTAGAGATTTCGATGGGGTTTTTCAAATAAGCAGAAATGGGAGACTGTAAATGTTAGATGTTAATCATTGTCAGTCGCTGGTTTTTCCCCATTTGGATTCATTGGAGGTACCAGCAACCAGCAGGACATCAATTAAGTGGCTGAACACAAAATGCCTAGGAAAAATCCAAACTAAATAATTCAGAACAATCAATGTTCAACTTGTAATGAATTCATAATTAATTTTACTGTACAAAAAGGTGCAGATTGCCACTTGTTTAAACCAGCACACTGAGTCTCCACGTGTATGAAATATGCATTTACCTTTTCCTTTTCGTGCCTAAACAGGAGCAACAGGAATGATCAGTTGTGCCAGTATCTAACAAACATAATGTTCAGGTAGTGTTAGATTTATTTATTTATTTTTGTTTTTGTACAACTCATTACTCTACTGAGCCCTGTCCAGACTGCCCGAGTTTATTCACTTCAAACCAATGAATCAAAACACATCTATTTTAAATTCATTTTAAAAAGTATAATGTTAACACTGATTCCAATCGTTTCAGTGGCAAATGTCATCTCTGAGCATGCTTGAGCCATGTGGTAGTTAAATGATGTAAAGAGTTTCAGGGAAGACTTGAAAAATGGTGAAAGCAAAACAGAACGGGATTGTGACAAAGAATTATTCATTAGAAACTGAAAAAGTTAAGGATTATTGAGTACTGGTCAAAAGGTTCAAAATGAAAAAAATAAGAAAATATAACCTTCTCAGCATTTGGTATGTCAAATCCATTAAGATTGCATTAAATCTGTCCATCTTTTAAATACATCTGATTGGATCCATTTATCCAGCGAAACATGCCAGCTGGAATCTCTCATCAGACTGATTTCACTGAGTAGATGAAATATTTGTCTATATAAACATAGCTAATGAGAGACAACCATGTCGGCCACCGGAGGTTTCAATAAACCATGCCATTACTTGCCACATAGGTTCCACACATAGGAAACCGTAGATGATTAAATTTGTTTAACGATGAGTCTGTTTTTTCTGAAATAAACAGATAAATAAGCAAATAAGAATTAATGAGACCCAAAATGATAAATGAACAAACGGTCAAATGTTCCTAAGTTTGTTTGTTTTTTCATCACTTTCTTCTTAACAAGAACATTGTACTCTTGTGGAACTCACAACCTCTTTGAGAATCTGAGTCTACAACTTGTGCCCAGCTTTTAAAAACATGCTCTTTTTGATGAAATGACATCGTACATGTCCAGTTTTTCATAGTTCTAAGTGAAATTGTTCTAAAGATTCCGCGGTTACCATATCCTTGAATTAGAGTTGTTTTTTTTACAATGTATCTTAAAAACATACTTTAACTTGAATCTGGTTACATGAGCAACTCTCTTTCTCTATCAACAGGATGGTGTTTAGCTAGCAATTCTAACAGCTAGCTCAACACCATCCTGTTGATAGAGAAAGAGAGTTGCTCATGTAACCAGATCCAAGAGATCGGAGAGACACGTCTGA
>JBBBVT010000007.1:4542688-4572484 GCA_037177035.1 Craterocephalus eyresii
CTTTCTAGAAAGTGGACAAAAATGTCTACTTGAAGGGTCATACATGTAAGTTTTTTTAGGGATAATTCAAGGGTTAAAATATGTTTCAAAGGTAAAAACTGTACATGTATGATTAAATGCATTCAGTTGCACTTGATTTGGATAATCCTTCCCAAAAAGGTTTTTTAAAAAGTCCATAGAGACTTTGGTACAACTACAGAAACGTATACAAATTATGTATCTTTAAGACAAGCTGCTGGAAACATTGAACCAAAAGATTAATCCCTAGAGTTAGGTGCTGTTTTTATGTCTGAATGATTCATAAGTCAGTGTTAAAGAAGCTCAACAAACAAAAAACAATTCCTCTGAATAGTGTAACCATTCTGTATAATAATCTCATGAATCTTGTCAGACAAGTATGACTGGATTTACAGTCATGCTCCTCCTCTTCAACACAGCAGTGTTTACCACTTCATTTTTTTTGTGTGTCATTTTAATTATGCAACTTGAAATTAGAGTAATTAAAAGCATCGAGGCAGTAAAACCAGGGGTCATGGAGGACCTTGGATCTGAGTTTACTCATAAATTCTCCAGTGAAGAAAATCATAAAGCTAGACAACAATGTGACCATAAACCTAAGCTGAGCTCAAATAACAGAAAACATAAATAAGATATCTAAGGATGTGTGCAAACTAATGTAAATTAAGTCTTCTATCAAGTATTTGTGGCACCAACTTTTTTTTTTTTTTTTTAAATAGAAACCAGCTGTCAGTCAGGCCAGAAGTTGGTGGTTAACCACAGCGATGAAGATTTTCTAAACCTCTTTAATAGGAGAGAAAAACTGAAAAGTAAGCACACTTAAAATCTCATTAACGACGGCAGTGAGTTCATCAGTGCCGGCTGTTAACCTGGTGAGAACAATAATACCACAATCAATAACAGAAATGGAGAAAAGCCGGGCTGTAGAAGTGTGATAATGTTTCATTCGGGGCACAGCATCTCCTCACAGGAAACTAGGAGGCTACAAACACACATTCGCCTTCAACATCTGTGTGTTTGTACTAAAAGGTAAAGGGTCAGCCCTAGATGCCAGCTGTAACCATGCCAACCAGACTACAGGCAGAGTGCAAGCTGTCGCCACAGAAACCAAAAGAGCATCAGTCAGCAGATCACCGAGAATTTGAAGAGACAGAGTCCTGTTAGAAGTGTTTATGATGTTAAAGATAGAGGCTGTTATGTATTATCATTACTGTTTTATGTAAGAGTGTGTTTAGCGATTACTGCGCGGGTGAATAATGAGGCGCGTCAGAGAGAGGAGAGAAACACTTGGTGATAAACAGAGAAATAAATTAAACCGATTGAGAAAGAGACGCAGCGTCTTCTAACTTATTATCCAATTATCTTCCATCTGAGTGTGTTTGTTTGTGTGAGAGCGTTGTTAAAACTGGTCTGTTAGTGGAGGAACCGTCCGGCATGTTGGGAAAACACAAGATGAGGTTTAATTGAAGAGATAAATCCTCATTCAGAAGTGGCCAAAACCATAGCCGATACAGAAATGGAACGACCAATTAACCCCACCAAACCAGAAAAGCCTATGTCTTTTCCTAAAAACTCATCCTGCATGGAAAACATGAGCTCAAGGGATGGTATGAAGTAGTTTTAAGGACTGTGGTGTAAAAGGAAGTTGCAAAGGTGAGATTCCTACTGGTTCTCTGTCCAATGGTGGATTGTTTTGCATGAAGGGTAAAAGATGGATAGATAAATGAATGGAAAGACAAGCAAAAGAAAAAAAATCTGTGTCTCAGATGAAAAAATAGTTCATCTGTAACATATTTCTGTTTGTCTGCATCAACACTACTGTGCTGATTCAGCATTAATACAGCATCATTTCACCGACTGGTGATAATATTTGAATGACCAAACTATTTACATTTTATGAAGAGGGTGTAAAAGTGATAAAACCACCAGATGTGATGACTATGCAAAGTTAAAAAGGCCAGTAAAGCTGACGACTTCTGATTTGGCTTAAAGCATGTTTTGGTGCAGCATGGTTCAAATGTTTGTACAGAATGTAAATCCACTCAGTGCAGGATAACTGTCAGTAAACAAGTGTTTGTGAAAACATCTTTTTTCTTTTAAAATCTCAAGTCCTTTTTTAAAGTTTGCCAACCTTTTTCAGGTCTCTGCTTGACAATGAGTTTGGCTTCTTGGCCAGAAAAAGGTTGTTAGAGTCATATTGAGTGATGATTACTGAAAAGAATAAGGTAGAAATAATCACCAGACTAGTACGGATTGAAACTGCTGAAATATCCGGACGAAGGAGGAACCCTGTGGTTTTTGTCTTAAGCCCCAACATGACTAAATCTGCCGCTGCCTGAGCATTAAGAACATTTCACCAGCTCATGTTTCATTGTCTGCATGTCCTAGTTGTCTTCCTGCACCAATACACCTGATTTCAACAAACGTTTCATTTAATTAGGTTTATCCTCCCACTGTATGCCTTCTTCTCTTTTTCAGTTTTGATGTAAGCAGAGGAACTGAGGAAAGGACAAAAAAAAAAAACATTTAACAAAATCAGACGATGGAGCTTTGGTGCGTTGTTTTTATCAGCCGACAGCTGCATCATCTGTGTGTCGGACATTGCAGCTGGCTTTTATCATCTCTGTTGGATGAGCATCAGTCGGCATCCGTGACAATAAATGCATTTACTTTTGATTTAATTTCATTCAGTGTAGGATTACAGTGTCAAATCCTCTTCATGCAACATAGATGTTAAAAAAGCTTCCATCCTCTTCATTAACAGTCTTCCTCATTTCACGGCTCATTGCTAACAGTTTCCCTAAGCTTCTAGTGTTTATGCTAAGCTAAGGTAACAATTAGTCCTGAAATGAAAAAAAGAGATTTCCATTTAGAAAAGCTACTTGTTACTTTAAAAATCATGGGGTCAAACTGGGTGGAAATATCAGCCAAAACACACACATTCACACACACACACACTTTACTGAGGTGGTGCCAGAGACAAAAGCAAGAACAACATCACAAACTCTTGTAAGGACACTTGCACAATAAGTCACTCCAAATACACACACACACCTACACACACTCACACAGTGTTTTAATATTCAGTGTGTACAGTAAACGTGTTTACACAGGGAGAGAGAGAGAATGAGACAGTAATGGAGGACAGCTCGCTCGCTCGGCCTCTCAATTACCTCCGACTGTGATTAATACATCACACTGCATTAGCCTCTCTGTCTTTATCCTTCCTCCTCCACTCAATTCTGCCCTCCTCCTTCTCATCCTTTCTGCTGTCACCCTCTTCCTCCTCCTCCTGCCCAGTTTATTCCCTCCTGAGTTAATCTAACTTAAGGAGGAATGTGTGGATCAGTTTTGGCAGAACTGGTTTGTGGGACTGAGCCGTGGTTTTAAAGGGGTCTGGGTGGAGTGGGCGGAGTCATGAGAAAACCGTGGTTAACCAAGTGGTGGCGTTCCAGAGACTGTGTAATGACAGAGAAGGGATCTGTCAGGAACCAAAAGCACCATTGGATGAGAGTCGTCTTGTTTACTGGTGAGAGAAATGTCTATCAGTTTTGTGATGTTTTTACTCAGATTCACTGCGTTGATAGTTGATTAAAACTGCCTAAATTTAGAATATTATGAAACATCACAATCACTCCAATGGTTCTCCAGAAACAAATATTCCTCAGATGCTACACGGGAATATATCAGACATTTAGGGGATTGATTTGAGCTTATTTAGGCGTCATCTGTAATTCGGCCACTAGATGTCACTAAATTGCACAGATCCTATTGGGTAGTGGCGTACCGGTGGAAAAATTATTTATAACGCTGAATTTACAAGGCTAAGGAAAAAAGATCCTATACATCATGATACTAAAAAGACTTTTCTTTGTTGTAAATGGTTCTTTTTTTAAGAACTAGACTAGTTTAGACCAGGGGTCAGTGCTGTAAAGCAGGTTCAACATATCCAGTGTATCTCTGGGTAATCAAGTTTACCTAACCTTGACTGCAGAGAGCTTGCTAAGAGTGACTTACCAACTTAGAAACTACCAGACCTTGGTTTTCAAACTCAGGTGGCATTAGCTGAAGTGGTAGACCGGGTCATTTGATTACCAAAAGGTTTGTGGTCCAACACCTGCATCCAGTCTCAGCATTACTGGTTTATGAATCGTTGGTGGTGGGGAGTCTGGCCCAGGCCATCTGTGACTCCCACCAGGCTTTGGGTACTTTGGTTCAAAACTATATACATATAATCAATAATAGTAATTAATGTTTATGGAAAGACAGACCAAAATCCAGTATACAGACCAATCCAGTGTTTTGAGTGTCAGGTACCATCACGCTGCAACTGAGTAAATTCACAAACCCAAAAACCCAGAGGTAAACCTGAACTACATCTGCTACTGTATGACATCAGCCAGTCAGTTTCATTATGTGTAAAAGTAGCTTCATTGTTTGGTAGAGAGAATTAGGAGAAAGTTAGCATTTTCAAAATAAAAACATCAATTAAAAACATTTCAAGAAACATGTTTGTTTAAAAGCATTTGGCTGCACTGATGTGGATTAATCCATCCATCTATGAGTTTCCTACGCGTTAGTTCAATGCAGGGAGCTAGAGCCAATCCTGGAAGCTACTATAATAACCAGTACAAACTGTTGGGTAGGAGGAATTCTTATTGGCTGGTATAGAAATCCATCAGAAACACTAGTTTATAGTAAAAAATATTTAGATAATTGAAATTTATCTGAATTCAAGCAATAATTAACTTAAGACCTGACCTGAATATGTTCAGTTTGCTAATCTGATATCTGCTTGCCAACCAGTCAATCCCATAACATATAGGCTCAATCATGGCTCTTTGTTCATTTTTTTTCTTTTGTTTTCTGAGCCACACGTAGTCTAAAGAGGAAATCTGAAAAAACAATTACCTGATGTGTTTTCTTAATTGTGCTTCCTCTCAAGGGGGAAACAAAACAAGCTCCAAGAAAGTTCAATTACTGGTCAGAAATCCCTTGTTATGGTTTTGCCACTTCAGTGTCATCCCGGCTCAGACGGGTCACTCCCACACATGGAAGGGTGCCGTTCTGAGGCGGAGGATCCAGTGGGAAGTGTGGGGAATGTTAATTGTCAAAGATGGAGCTCATATACTCCTCTTCTCGTCTTTCCCACCACTTCCTGTTTGACTCTGCACAGAGTTTATCACTTATGAATGATGACATGGCCGGAATGAATAATACAGGCTGAGGCAGGAGGAGGAGACGTGTCTGAGAGAACAAAGGAAAGATGAACTCTGTCGTGTGTGTGCTTTATACGAGTCCCTGTGTGTCAAACAACGCTAAATCCAACAGGACACCTCTGTTAAATCTGCGTCTATCATCATTAATCTGCAAAAAACACCTGAAGGGGGGGGTGGGGGGGTGGGAAGGACGAAGAGCGGAGAAGGAGCCTACTCTCCATCCTTCCCACTTTGAATGAACAGCAGCCCTTTGATGGAAGAGAGAGGCAGAATTAGGATTCAACGGCGGTGGTCGGCAGAGCGAGCGCTGACTTAGATAAATCACCTGCATACACAATGCACACACACACATTTTACTGAAGCAGCGCTGACACAAGAACACAAACACACACACACACACAGAGCGAACAAGCAGGATATAGCAGTGAAAAGTGAGAAGCAGCTGAAACCCCAAACTTGTCTGTCTGCATGTGGAAAGTCATTAAAATCTCACAAAACCTGCAGTTCATCTGACAGGCACAAGTGTGTGTATGTGTGTGTGTGTGAATGATAGTGTTGGATGCAAAGATTCAAAGCAGATTCAGAAAAGCTGCACCTCATCCTCCCTCTCAAAGGTCAGCGGTTTGTTTTAATCCGTTTCCTCTTAGTGCAACCGTTACATCGTAACTCGTTTATAATCTTTTATGACACAGCTGTACACATCTTGTCTCGACTGGACTTTTTATTTTTACTGTTTTAATTGTTTCACAGGTCGATAAAAGTTCAACTTGATGACGGTTTTCATTTAATTGTCATGAATCAAATTGTGTCTATTGTCTCCTGTCAAAAAGAAACGGTGCTGTAACACAGCTAATGCTCCGGAGTGGAGAAACAAAAAGAAAAACTGTTGTGAAGTGCTGGTTTCCCCACACTCCGAAGGCAGCAGGATATTTAACTTTGGAGCTGAAGGCACAAAGAAATTAAAAGAATATGCAGACAGTGAAGAAGTTTTTGACATATTAGTAACGTTTAAGTGATTAATAGATTTTCTTCTAATCCCACCACCAGCTTTCTTCCATTGCTACGCTCTGGTAAAAGTGTCTGGCTTCATGAGAGTCAGCTTGTGGAGAACAAACGTAGGAAAGATGCAGAACCAAAGACAACAAGACTCTGTGTGGGACCCCATCAAAAAAATAAACAAAAAGGCCTTAAAACTAGCATAAAGCCAGCATATCAACAGGTGACCCTTACTATGCTGTTGTTTTCAGCTGTTTGCGAATTTCCATCAGTCGAAAGACGCAACCACATCCTTTCAAGACACAGGAAGTGATGTCAGCATTTCCTCTGCTGTGTTGCAGGACAAAGCAGGAAGTGTATGGGCTGTGGTCAAGCTGTAAAAGGCATCCCCTTGGGAAGACACCCCTTTTTTCCCCCTATAAACACACATCCGTACATATACACAGGAAGGAACGAGACAACAATGGATGAGCCTCGGCAGAGAGCCGGAGGAGCGATAAACAAACCTTCCCTGCAGGGGAATCCATTTAACTGTACAATTGTGGGTTCAAGGAGATGGGGTGGGGGAGCAGAATGATCTGAAAGATCCTTTTTTAGTTCATGAGAAGTTTCACAACCATGACGGTCAACAGAGAATCTAACACTGCAGATTCTCAGTGTATCTGCATTAAACTAAATAAATGTGCATCTTTTTTCCCCGTTACTGCTATTTTTTAGACCAAAGCAGCATTTTTTTGACCCCAGAGCAAAGTTTTTCCATTTGTTTTCCCATCTGAAAATGCCATGCTGGTGTTAACTGAGCTTTTACCAAACGATGACCTCAGCTAGCGCAGTGAGGGTCAACTTCTGTGTGATGGTTTCAAACATCCTTCAGTCACCTCTTTCTGATCCTTCATTTAAGATGCCGGTCTGGCTGAATAAAGCACAGATTCATGCAGATTTAAAAAGAGGAAGTCACACAATTGCAGGTTTGTTAACATCTCAGCAGAGTCTGAATGACCGCTGGTTAACACTGCAACGTATATTAAATCACCGTTTAAAATCCAATGTGTTCAGACGTGCGTTAATGCAAAGATGTAAAGTGAACTGAGCTGCAGTGATGGAGACAAATGATAGCAGCAGGAAACTGAGGCTGAACGACCTGAAACAAACACTCACTGGCCTTTTTATTAGGTAAGCCCTGATAGTTGTGGGTTGGACAACATTTTACCTTCAGACCTGCCGTAGTTCTCGAAGGCATGGTAGGCTACAGAAAACTGGGAACTCAGAGTATTTAACTGAGGATTTAATGATTATTAAGAGTTACTGAGCATGTTTTCCTGTTTCTAAAGCCCAGGAGGTTGAAAGTGTCAATACAAGCAAGCTCATTCCAAACACAAGGCAGCCAAATTCATAACCTGGACAATGAACATTTGATGACTTCTCGTTTTACATTCCTCAGTTGTTTGATTGTCTGCTGGAAAGCAAAGTCTGCCAGTTTGTGTTGGTGTCATGTGACCACGTTAAGATAAATGCCACATGTCGTCATTGTGTTTTGTTTACAGTCTTCTTCTGCGTCTGTGATGGCTTCATACCGTTTTTTATGTGTAGGTGAGTGTCAGGGCCGGGTCTCGGCAAAGCTGCAGGTATCAGAGCTCAGATGTGACATCATGAGACCAAATGTCATACAGTATGATGTCACATGTTTGCTGTTCATCAAACCAAGTGTACAAACACACTCACAGCAAACAGCTGGATTCTGCTGTCAGCTTGTACAACGGCATGTTGTGACAAGCCTGATCTCCATCTTTGTTTACCCACACACACACACACACACACACACACACACACACACTCACACACACACCACAACAACAGAGACAAATGGCGGTCAATAACCTCTTCCTACCATCTTTATGGAGCTCGTTAACTTTTTTCTCTCTAATGGCAGTGCCTTTTGTTAGCCACGCGCATTCAACCACACACACACATACACACACACTCTTTCAGGTCATGTACTAACAGCAGTCGATGGATTTTTCTGCTTTGAGGAATCTTCAGTGTGATGGGACGTTTGGCTCGAAGGAAACTTCTACTGCCAGCTTTTCTTCCTCTAATGAACTTTTTTCTTTCTTTATTTTAAAGCTGAACCTAAAGTCTTTTTTTTATCCAAATACCGTCTAAATAGAAAAAAATAAAACCATAAAACCAGCGAATGAAACATTAATCTTTATCTCTATCTTAATCTTTACAGGAGAAAAATAACTCTGGTATGTTGCCAGTTACTCCTTTTGTTGTCAGTAATTTCGTAAAGAAAATAAGATGAGATCACCTCTTGCATGTTTTTGTTGTAAACACTGAAGTCTAGTCGGCACCTGGTTGCTTCATTTAGCGTGAAAACTGAAAACAGAGCAGACAGTTAGAACTCCGCCCACCAGCAGCTCCTGTCTGCTATGTTATCAGCAAAAACTAAACAAGTTGCAGTGCAGATCGGTGCATTATTTGTTTGTGCATGATCCATTAGCCTGCAGACTGTAACGATTGAGTTCTTTATACATATTTACATATAGTGCATAACATATATGTATTAATGATACATCCACACGTCATACATTATGACATTATACAAAATCAATGAACATTTACGTGCTGAATGATGTTCAGATGTTACACAACCTGCCATTTTACCTAGTATTTTAATCATATATCAACCACAAATGTATTTAAGACCACAAAAAAGCAAGCTAAATTCAAATTAAAAAGTTTGCTTCTAAACTGTGAGTTTAAAAAGAGATCTAAAATATTTCCATTATGTAAATGTGGTTATTTTATGAACATGTGTCAGCAAAGATTAATTCAACATGACAAATAAATATTCTGGGCAGTACAGAGGAGAGAGAATACCTAACCCTGCTGTTCATCTTAAAATTTCAGACTTCTCCTTTAAAGATGGAACTACATTGTTCTTCTCTGGTGTGGATGGATTTATAGCAAAATAAACATGATGCTGTACAAAATGAGCAAATCCCTCAAGTGGAAAATTAAGGTTCTCAGTGAATGATATAAACTTCTAGATGTCTCCTTCATACAGAACAGGAACACTGGTCAAACACCCATCGCTGATTAGCTTAGCTTAGCAACAACAACTGGAAGTTGGGGGGGGTGAAAGTGTTAGCCTGGCAACAACAGCTCCAACTCCCTAAGTTGTGTTTCCACTCGCATGCAGCAAAATCACAGAGCTGGCTGCATCTCTACAGGAGGATAATCTGTCAGACGGACAGCTTCTTCTCTTTAGCCGGCGTCATCAATCTCCAATCTGTCAGTCTTATTGATGAGCCCACAGAGGTGCTGCCAGCTGGCAGCTGCACAGAGAGACAGACAGACAGACAGACAGTGAGACAGAGAGACGGATGGAGTGATGAAGACAGAGATAAATAAAGCAATGTCTCTTCAGAGCGCTGAGCCCCGCCCACAAAGCAGAAGACATTAAAATGTCCGTCTTATGCCGGTTTTATGACTTTGATCAGGGTAATGTTCTCACTGATGTCTTTATTTATTTACCTTCCCCTGAGTAGGCAGGCTAGGGTAAATACCTACTGCCAGGAGGCCATTTTAACCTTTGGTCCAACACTGCTCCTCGTGTTCACTTAGGCTGTTACCATAGTAATAAGACGGCCCTGTTGAAAGTTACCAGTTTGGATGATCATAAAACATTCATTCACACAAATCTATTCGAGCCATCAGAGGAAGGAACAAAGTTTTTCCGGTTGATCTCCAGCAGATGCAAAATACATGCAAACAGCTTGTTAGAGTAAATTCTTTATATTATTGAACCATCGTGAACCAGACGGATGTGTTTGATAGCATTAGGCGTATAAAACATGACCTAAAATTACACTTCTTGTTAAATGATTTGATTACATTTCCATGGGAATATCATTTTTGTTGAATTTCTCAACTTCTTCACTGCCCTGACCGAAAAGAAAGGTGTGGAGTAAACTGTGTGAAAAGATGAGTGGCAGCAGCCAGAATCTCAAATAGCCTGCAAGGGATGGATCTATTTTTTCATGTTGTTCGCACCCAATTCTGACCTTGCCACCTGAATGAGACAGCTGAGATAAACAGTAATCAGGCAATGCTTTTACAATCACTTCAATTCATTTCAGTTCAATTTCATTTTGTTTTGTTTCAATTCAATTCAATTAATTTCATTCAATTCAATTCAATTCAATTCAGTTCAATTCAGCTTATCTGTGTACCTGTTCTGGTGTAAATCTTAGCCTCTGTTTCCTGTTCATAGCTGACAGCGGGGGCGCCCGGTGTGATCTGTGCTGCTCATGCATTATGCTCATGCTTTATGCAGCCCATCAGCATAAAGACTGGATGTGTTGTGTGTTCAGTGATAATATTCTGCACACCTTGGTTGTGTCATTGTTTGAGGGCTTTTGGTTAATTTCTTGTTGGATTTCTGTTGCAGTTTATTAAGTTCATGGTTTCGATTATCTCATGATTTTTGTTGTTTTGTTGTATTATGTTCTTTACTTCCTGTTCTCCACACACCATGGTTTGCTTCACCTGCCTCTCCTTCTGCCTTCTGTTAGTTCCTCAGCTTGTCATCATTATTTGCCCCATTTTTATCCCTTGTTGCACTAATTGGTATTAGTGTGGTTTTTTTTTTTGTCTTGTTAGGTATTTTATAATATTGCCTGTGCAGCACCTTCTTTTACATCAATACACTGTTGATTCCTACGTCACACGCTTCCTGCCTCTCTTCTAGGCCCTTCCACCACACCTTCAAACAGATGTTTCTAAGAGGTTTTTTTCTTGCTTTTCAGATTTTTCCCTCTCTCAGTCACATGTCACATCACCGCTTCACAATTCAGAGCTTTGAAAGATAAGAATTAAAGGTTATCATTCAGCTCAACTTTGCTGGTGTGTGTTCTCTGCTTCTTCAACAGTCTGCGTTTCCATAGGAACAGCCCTGCTTTGCCCACAGATGCAACTGTTCATGCTCAGGTGTCCATCTGATGCCAACTAGAAAAAAAAAAAAAATATATAAAAGAACAGTCAGCTGGATTAATTAATGTTGCAGCCCAGAGATCGTCGCTGTGTTCACGATAAATCAGGATATCAGAAGATGTTCTGATATCGGGAAGGATGCAGGAAAAAGAAGTTCTTTTGCTTCAGTTCTGATCCTCGCGGGTCGGCGTTTGATGTTTAAAGCAAATGAAACTGAAGTGTCACAGAAACTCACCCGTCTCCATCTCACTCCTGACTCGGATGGAGTTGGATAGCAGACAAGCCAAATTTCAAACAGGACACACACACACACACTCTGTCACTGAGCTGTAAATGACACTTTAACATTTCAACATCCTTTCCTGCACGGCGAGAATTAAATCTCCTCATACACACAAACAGACACACACACACATGGCTAACAGATGTAGAAATGAAGATGTTTAATATCACCACTTTCTCTACTCTTGCTCCTCCTTCTCTTCTCCTCATGGTTTGTCTCTCAGCAGGTGAGGCGGTTGGGGTCAGAGGTCGCAGATGCACTCATGCAGATACAAGCTAGGAGCTGTGCTGTGTGTGCGGGTGTGTGTGTGTGGAAACACACCCTGCAAGCTGAAACCTCTCGTTCTAACAGAGGGTGAGTGATCTCCTTCCTCCTTCCTCGCATACACTCAGATTAATCCCCAGCAGGTCGGGGTTGGTTAGCGAACAGCCACCGGTCAGATGCTAACAGAGCGGAGAGGCGGAGGGGAGAGGAGAGGGAGAGGGTTACATCTCGTCTTACAGGAGGCGCAGGAGGAGATACTTCCTCCTCAGCTCCTCTTACCTCAAAACTTAAACAGCAAAGACACTAAAAGGAAGTGGAGCAGGAGGAAGAGGAGAGTTCCTGCCAGCAGTCATTCCTTACAGAAATATTTATAGTGTTTAACTAATTAATAACTATTAGTGAATTGCATTAATTGATGAGTCTTATTGAATCATAGAAACACTCATTTTATTATTTTCTCCTTGTATTTTACATTTTATCCATGTCTTAATTTATTTATTTTTGGATTTATTGTCCAGAAAAAATGGAAAAACTGAAAAATAAACCTAAATTTAAAGCTGAATCAGCGTCATCACTGATCCTGCTGGCTGGTGTGGCTCCTCCATTATACAAAAACTAAGTCAGTGGTCAAAAAGCCATTCTGTGGGGAAGATTCGGTGTCATTTGGGTGGGAAACAACCACGGCTTGTCAAAACTAGTGTTTTTTCCTTTTTTAACTTCACAGCTTCAAAATGTGTCTAAAACTAATGGCATTGGAAGTCTGACAGTTGTCATTAACCAGCACATCCATGCTATGAGTAAAGATAATAGCCAATTTCTTGGAAACAATAAAAGAAAATCAACAGCGAACTGTGTGTAACGCAAGCTGGACTGAGATGTGTACCGACTGCAGACTGAATTCAAATGACACCATTCAAACTAGGAAGCAAGAAATTAAAACTAACATTATGTAAGACATTGTTAGTCTGTATTTGTTTAGATTTTAGAAGTTTGTCCCACTTTGAAAATAAAAACCAGACTATTCTCAGGCTGGCTGATTTAGTCCATTTCCAATGATGTTTAAGCAGCTTTACTGACATCTGTCTACAACAATTTTCAGTAATTTCCTGTTATTTGAAATGTTAAAACCTTCATCCAGCACAATGATTTAAATCACTAGGATCTGCAGGGAATATCTGCCCTCACTCCACCTCTGAAATAAACTGGACCTCATTCTGCAATATGGCTATTTCCAATCCCGACGAAATTGTGACGTTTAGTTGTGATGACTATGACTCTGTTAGCTGGGAACACTTAGATTTTCAGCACTGAAAAGAAGACAACTTGTCAGCATAAACAAGCTTAGCTTTCATTTTCAATGTACAAACTCACTCAGCTGCAGTCTTCACAATGGTGGTGACAGCTGCACTTCTATCCATGCACTAAATCCTGCAATCATTTTTCATCTGGAGGATTATGATGTCCTGATGGTTAAAGAAGTTGTTTAGTTGCGAGTTCAGGAGTTGGTGATACTGATAACCTCATTTACTGATTACTTTATAACTATATTTCTGATTGATTTCAAAATGTTCAAATGGTTTCTGATTAATTCCATCAATGGATGATAAAGGCATCTCTCAGGGATCGGTATCACGCCCACATCAGTTTACCTTTTGTAAGCAATTAAATGCTTCTCTCTATCTAAGTTTCAGCAGCTCCAGTGCAGACAAAGGTTTGCTCAGATTACAGACTTTAAATGGACAGCAGACCACCCATTTTGCTTTGACATTTACTTCCACAATACCAGGAAAACTGTAAATATCAAATTATATGTCTGGCACTTTTTGTTCTTTGTTCTTCCAAACATTTTTCTCAAATGTTTGGAGGATACAGTGCACACCATTCTGAGATATGCCAAGTTTCATATAATAGTTCTTTTGGAATCACCTTGTTGCCAAAATCTTATTTTCTGTCTGTCAAACTGTTATCACTGCTGTTTTTCAGGCATGCGACTCAAACTATTTAAATACATGATCTATCTTCGTGACAGGCTGCCAGTAACAATAAGCCTAAAGATCCAATTTACACAATACTGGTTCATCACTTGAGTTAGGAGACCTTTTTTATGCTTTGTAAACTTTGAGAACTATTGCTCAAAAACACTGGGAAAAAAGACAGAAACTGCTGTAAGTCAAAACCAGTCCAGAGCTTTTATCCTTACCATCAGCTGATAGTCTTTTACTACAATTCATCTTGATTCTTATAGCATAAAAGCCTGTTTCCACCTCAGACTTCGGGGAAAAGGTCAGATGATCATCCCTGAAAGGAGATTCCCTGAGTAATTACAGCCAAAGCACATCCTAAGAGGGGGACGGCTGCTCTGATTGGTCAGACACGATAATGATGTCACAGCATTTAGCTGCATGTTCCTCTCTCGCCTCATCCAAGCAGCTTATCCTTCCTCTGATACAATAATGTCACAGCTCTCTTTTAAACGGGTAAAAACTCAGTTCCACACACATAAACATCACTGTGGAGTCCTAACGGTCGAACAGAGGATTTCTGTTTTGTTTTCTGGACTGGAGGGGGGGCTTAATATCACAGTGTTTAACATACATACACTGAGGACTTGCTGACTTGCAGTTTGCCATCTTGTCAGGCTAACATTTCAACTGTCAGAGTCAAACTGCTTAAAGTGCATTTTTGGTTGCTTTTTCTTCCTTTCAGAGATATTTGGTTTCTTAAAATCTGACTGTTTGTTCACGTCTTTCTGTCCATCAGCCAGTTCTGTATCTAACTGATCTTCCTGCTACTTCCTCCGACCTTTTTCGTATGATCCAAAATACTTGAAGAATGGAAGATGAGGGAAGGAAGAAGAACTGTAAGATGAACAAAGATGAGCAAAGGTAGGAAAAGAGAAGGGGAAATGAAAGAAGAGAAGGGCAGATAGGAGAGAAGGTGAACATTGACTTTAGGGATGAATCGGAGAGAACCAAAAATGATGCCCCTTTTTTTAGAGAGGGATGGTTGAGTGCTCTCAGTGCAGGTATCAGCAGATTTTCCCAGCATGCCATGGGAGCTGGGCAAACGGGCATCCCATCCAGCAGCTTTTCATGAAAAAAACAAAATCCCTGAGGTCATTCACACCCAACTTTAAGACATTTTAGCTTGATTTCCGGTTTGAACAAGTGTCTCCACAAGTCTTGATAAGTGGCCATACGGGGTTAAATGTCACAGTCGTCAGCTGTGGTAACCATCAGGACATCGTTCAGTTCAGAAATAGATGTAAACAGCCCCTTTCATGTGACAAACACAAGCTGGATGGTTTCTTATTGAAGAAGACCGGCCATAAATTCATGTTCCCATTTCATTTCAATGTAATTTTAATGCTTTCATTTCACATTTAGTTTGATCGCGATCCCTGATGAGGGAGGATCATTTACACTTGTATCACTGACAAATATCAAATGTGATGTCTGTGATAGATAATCTGTATATCTGACAAGCTTGGGTTTGTTTCTGGGCTTAAATTCAGATGAAGGATGAACTACATCCCTGTTGTCATCCGTCATTTCCATCACCGCTGCTTCTGGCTCCCATTTCTTTCTTCATCCTCCTCCTCTCTTCATCTTTGGTCTAGTTGAATCATTTCTAGCTGTGTGTTTTTAGATTTATGTAGAACAATTAGCCTACTTGAGTTGCGAGTCAAATGGTTTCTTGACTGTTTCTAAGTTTACTTACTGTAGCAATGTCACAGCTAGGCTAGCAGTCCAACAACGTTAGCTTAGCTTGTTGACAGGCCAGTTTTAATGTTAGTTTTCCTAAAGATAATTCTGAATCTATAAGGTCAGCCTGTTGTGTGCAGCACCTTGATAGTGAACCACGCAGGCAAAACGATGGCACAAGACTTTTGCACATTACTTTTGGACATCTAAAGCTCTTTGACAGCTGCTAGCTTTGCCTGTCATATTATTCTTATTCCAACATTAGCATGAAAACCGTTTGCTTTCAAAGTTGTTGTTTTATATCAGGTTTAATAAAGGTATATTCAAGAGATTAAAAAAAAACAAAACAGAGTAGGGTTGATGATGATTACAATGAAGCGTCAGACCGGTTTTCTGCTGCCTGAAATCTGAATCGGGGTTCCGTCTCCTGTGCCAGTGGTTTTTCTAGCTCTGCACAGGAAGCAGAGCAGCTAGAAACACACCATACGAAAGCTGATCCATCACCCAATACACCTGCAGGAAATCGTGTTACACACACACACTTACACACAGTCTCCAGAGTACAGATCAATTGAAACAGCAAATTGTCTTTTTCATACCTCAACGATTTTCTGATGATCTGTTTTCACAGTAGCTTCATCAGGACTTACAGCGCTAACAAGACACACACATATACACACACATTCAGTATCTCTCATCGTTCTAATTCAACAACAGCTCTCTTGTATTTCATTTTCTGTCCATCAAAGAGACACAGTTAAACTCTGTCACCTGCGATGAGTCACTGTGAAACTATTGTAAGCAGTTCCAGAGCTCACAATAGGGGATTTGGAAAAAAACTAAAATGTGGACATCCAGTTAGACAACCTTCTCTTTTATCTCATCATGGGAACCGACTCAATCTCCGGGTCAGTGCATGGGTATCTTCAAGCTACAAATATTTCGGCAGAATGAACGACAGATTCTCAGGAGAAGAATTTTCCATGAGACAGAAACACAAATCGACCAAGTTTTAATCCTTACATTTCATCAAAACACAGACATCTTATGTTTACATGTATATCCTGCAGACAGTTAAGAATACTGTATTCCTCAGAGCTGCAGCCTCACCTGTATAAACCCACCCTCACGATCTCCTGCTGTTTTCCAGCATTTTCTCCTGGTTTAAAAAAACAGCTCTCACATCTAAACTCAAATTGTTTTTTCTCTGAAGTATTCCAAAGTCTTGAATGCAGAGGAGGTGGGTTCAGTTTGTGTCTTTGTGGGAAAAGAAGTGCCTGAGGCAATTTTTCTTTTTTCTTTTATTTTTAATTTTTTTGTGGAAGATAAAAAAGACTGACAGCGCATCTCGTCTCCATAACAACAGACAGTGATTTCAGCTAACCTGTTGATCTCATGTCTGTGCTCTTTTGTTTGTCTAAAAAGGCACAAAACAATTGCACATTTCTGAGAAAATGCGTTCATTGAACCTTTTAAACTCTTATTTTCAAGCCTCAAAAGTATTTAGTTTGTGGTGTTTTGCAGCGCTACCTACTCTGCCCACACATCTCTGCACTGAGTTAAAATTTACTTCTAAAATTTGATGGTTATGTCATTCAAGCAAGTAAGACTATAAGCAGCCAGGTGCTGCAAATCAAATACACTGAAACTAAATCAAAATGATTCATGAAAAGTACTAAAAGTATTCATAGCTCAATGCCAAGAGAAACTCTCCAGGTCTCAGTTAACATGCTGAATATACAAGTTCATGACGGAACTAAGCAAGTATGACTTGTTTGGAAAGGTAGCAGGACAAAGAACTCAGGTTTGCAAAGATGCCTGTGAACAAACCATGAGATGTGTGGAATTTAAACAGACCAGTGGAGATATTTGGACATCATACAAACCCCGCCCCCACCACCACCACCACCACCCGCATCTGAGTGAAAGCCCTTTGGTTCTGACATGCATGAGAACAGTAGACAACAGCAAAATTATGTCATCCAATAAAAATGCAGCATTTTACAGTAATGAAATTGTACTTTCAACTTAATCAACGTAATCATCACACAAACTGTAAGCGGGGCAGAATGGCGGATGTAATGTGAGCTGTCATGTGGTTTACTGGTGGAAGCAAATATCACTGGGTCAGACACTGCGGAAGCTGCTCCACGGTCACAGCCAGTTGAGAACAAATCTGGCACAGGTCACTCCAGTGCTGCAAAAGAGAAGCAGGCGGGTGATCCTGGGTTGTGTCACGCCTTAAATGAAACCTTTCAAGTCGTAACCATGACAACCTATCTCATCCCTGCACTCTGACGGGACGTGAACACAGCACAGAGACAAAACAAACAGGGGCAGACTGATCTCCGGTCAGACCAGCTGAACTGGTTTCTGGGATCCAAGACAAGAGTGTTAGTGTTGGAAAATGACACATACCTGCACGTTTGTGTGTTTGCATACGTGTGTGTGTGTGTGTTTTCCAAATTAAGGATATGTCCTTCTCCTTTTATTGCTCCTGTCAGTGTTTCAGTGCTTTAAATATTCATTCCTTCCCAGTGAAGCTGTCATTGCATTAAAATTCCCTTTGCAGCGCTGAGGGCTATCAGCCTGCGAGGCATGGGGAGGGACGAGCGAGGGGCGGATGAGACAGGGGGATATAGAGGGAGAGAGAGAGAGAGAGAGAGAGAGAGAGAGAGAGAGAGAGAGAGAGAGAGAGAGAGAGTTGGGAGGAGCGAGAGGAAAACAGGACAAGACAACCAGGAATTAAATACACTTGTTTTCTCGCGCACCAAATTAGTATTGACGGGAGCTACCTTGCACGGAGCTGCACACAAAACACACACACACATGCACAGGCAAAATGCAGCCATGTTGAAAATTAATTACTCAAGTATGTGTGCGGTGATGCTCTACACACAGACACACACAGACACACACACAGACACCCACTGCACATATGCATAGAGAAACAGACATATTCTCCACACAAGTGAAGGTGGCAGCGATGGTTCTGCTCAGCTGCTTTGCTACACACACCTACTGAGAGGATGTGTGTGTCTGTGCGTGTGTGTGTGTGTGAATAATCACACGCTTTACGATACTATACAGTATGTGTGGGGGGCAGTTTGTTCTGTGTAGCTGTTTGGATGTCAAAGAAAACAGAAGCAGGTGAAATAAAGGAGACAAAGTGGTTCTGAGGCCAAAGCATGCAGGGAATCATCCACCCATCGATCTGAATCATAGACTACAGCAGAGCAGAATACATTCTGGCCTTCCCACCGAGCCCAAAACTAAGGTCCTGGACTGAAGAATTGTGTGAAGGAGGAATGGGAGTCAAAGGGTTAATGACAGAGCATTATATAGAAACAAGGATCCATGTCCGTCCATCCATTCATTTCCTACAGCCACTTAATCTATCTAAGGGTCACAGGGGGCTGGTGTCCCACCTGCACTTAGCCTGGCCTTTGCTTTTAATCGATAACAAATCCCATAAACTTTTATCAATCTAACAACGAGGCTGTCCAATGGAAATGCAACAAATATAAAACTCAGTTCAAAAGGAAGTCAACATAAGAAGTTAAATGAGGTTCAGCGACAACAACCCTGACCTCTCAAGTGACATAAAAAACAGGAATTAATACTCTTAGGATGACCTAAGAATTTTAATACAACAACCAAACTATCAGCTGTCAGACACATCTGGAGCTTTGCTAAATTCTGGTTTCTCTCCAACTATATTCTGACGAGTCAGCCAAAGGGATATCCCCTTAGCCAAGTAGCCAGGGCACATCATCAATTGGCGGCATAGTGACAGGATAGTCACTGTCACAGGAAGTAACTTCATAGTTGTGCTTAAGAAACCACAAATGACTTCCTCGCTGCTGTGTAGCTTTAGCTGGTTGATTGGCTAACAAGAATAATCAGTTCCATCTAGGTTAGGCCTTTAAAACACCTGCTTGTATCAGAGTAGTTAAAAACTTGAAACTTGAATTAACAGCCCTCGTTTTCCTAAAATGTGGGCTGTAGGATCATTTAAAACTTCCTACCCGGCTAATCGCACTCAGAGAGGACACAGGGGACCTGCAGGTGACATGTGCAGAAATGTGGTCCATCCATGACAAACTCGCCTGAGACCTGATCTCCGTGAAAGCCAGACTGAGCACATTCCTGTTACAATGCATTCCTACCTTCTTTACTACTGGCCAAGTGTTTTCATAACCCTGTTACATCCCGGTACTGATCACATGACAATATTCAGTGTAGCTCCACTAATGCTTTTCTAAACCTTTAACATAAAGCAAGCAATGTGGTTTGATCCCAAAACTCTTGCTTGTGAAGAACAACAGTTTCATGCTGCTGTCCACCGTGAAAAAGAGCCAGTTGGACATGTTTGGATACAGTCTGCACCAATAATAATGTCATTTTGACCATGACACCATACATTGTAAAGCTTCACAAAGAGACAACATGAAAGAAAGTGAACTGAACTGTGCAACCGTCGTGGTGGAACAAAAGGTTCAAATCTATGAAAAAGGGTGTGACTGTAGCTTTAATCTTGAAAACGACTTAGGGCACCCTTTTAGTCCTGATCCTGTGTATTGTGGGAGGGCGGTCTAGTGTGAAAAAGCCTCGTCTGTGAAAAGCAGCTGCAGGAAGTGTTGCATCTTGTTTGGCTTGTTAGCTTTGTAAGCACTCAGAACAAAACACTGTATGTGTTCTGGATTACAAAGCTCATAAGTGATCTTAAACCATCCAAATCCAAATATCAATATGTGCAGCAACTATTAAAGCAGCAGTGACAAAGATTGTTCTGCTTGTTTTGGTACAATGAAAGTCAAAATACGTCATCATTTAAATTCTCCTCGAGTCTAAGTCAATTCTTTGATGTTTTTAAGGTGTTTGTGTGTTCGGGGGCTTAAGGAGAGATCAAAGTCTATTAGTATAAGAAATAAAATCTACTCAGAACCATTTGATCTTTTCTGACAGGGAGACATACATAATTTACAAGCCAGTTGGTGAAATTAAAAAGGCAGCTCGGTTTATCTGTCAACATCAGTCTGACAAATTACATTCCTTCCTTTGTTTGGTTGAGGCTCAAGTCAAATTTCTGTTGAGTTATAAAACTAATAGAGCGTGGTCTTTAGGGGTGGATGGATGGCAAGTGTCAGAAATGAAAAAAACACTTGTAAAAACACCCAGAGATGCTTTGCACAAGTAGAATGTATGGTTTGGTGCAGTTCAGTTTACGCAATGGGAGTCAGTGACAGGATTCAGCCACGCTAATGCTGATCTAATCTGGACCTGTCTTTTAACAGCTCATATTTCACTTGTGCTAATGTTGTTTTTTAGATTGTTCCGTAACCCTTAACCTTTCCTCCCAACATTCAGTAACTTTATGATTTAGATTAAGGAGATAAGCCAGTTTGAGCGCTGTCATTTCCCTCCTGAAGTCATAATACTCAATCAGGTTGAGAATGATAAAACTAAGGCCTTCTCTTCGTATCCCTTTTTCTTTGTTTTTCAAGGGTAAGGTACAGTACCTTTTTCTTTTGGGGATCAAGGAATAGTGGTCATCTTTTCCTACATCAAAAGCCTACTTTGATAGCAAGATCACCACTGCTCCAGGATTAGATGGTCATCTATAATTCTGCAGGAATGAAAAATGTATGAGGCCACTGGAAGGATGGGATTCAGGCTGATGGAGGGGTACCTATTAGACAAGAGGCAGGATACACCTTGCACAAGTCACCAGACCATTACAGAGCCAGCACATAGAGAGACAAACAACCATTCACATTCATCCCAAGGTAGAACTTATATACCATACATACTGTTTTAGGACTTTGGGGGGAGTTCCATGAGAAAAAACAACTCTTTCTTTTTGTGGGGTTGCAGTGATGGAGTAAATAATGGTGCTGGACTCAACTGTTTCTGCACCAGACCTCAGTTTAATCTTTCACATACTGCTTAGATTTAAGCACCAAATCTACCTGCTTGGGTTTAGGTTGGAATTTTTACCTGATAAAGGTAAAGGGGGATATTTTCCCTATCATAACCAAATAATTTCAGGCCGAAATCATACCAAGCAACAACTCTTGTGTTACTGGATGATGAAGTTTCCATTGACTTTCGGCAGCTTTTCCGACTTAAGTCAATTCATTTTCATTTGTATCATAATATTTTTGAATTTATTTTTACTGATAGAGTTGCCTTGTTTTAAGAGCACATTGTTCTAAATTAAGAATGTGGATCTGGACCATAATTATTTAATCATAAATCATATGTACAGGTCTTTTAAATATCCAAATTTGCCTGGGTTATAATCCTATAAGAAGTATTCATGGAGCACCCATAGATTTTATGAAAACCCTGATTTTAAAAGTACAAACCAAACGTTTTGGGCTTTTCCTTGAAAGGTTTGAATTTAAAAGAGAAATAATTACATGCTACATCGACCTCTCAGATATGGTGTTTTGTCATCGATCAGCGCTCTGTGAGATATGCGCTGTGACCTCTGACCTCTCCGCCTGCCGGCTCTGATCAGTCGTGTGAAGGTGACTCTGCTGATATTAAACCTCGACACCTGAGCGGACTGAAATCTCTGTCATTTTTCATTCAGGCAGGCGAGCGGGTGGAAGAGAAGGTGGAGGAAGCGCTCGCCGGCGCTTCCTGCTGGATGACGGGTGGAGGTGGAGGTGGAGGTGTGGTGGGGATCAGGTTCGGACACGATGTCCGACGGTGAGCGGCTGATTTTATCGACTGCCTGACACATGGAGAGCATCGAACGGCTGCTAAATATAGATTCAGGAGGGCAGGACGGACTGTGTGTGTGGGTTTGCGTGGGTGTGTGTGTGTGTGTGTGTGTGTGTTCAGGAACATGAGTATCTCCGGCTCTCAGAAACATTTACATTACTGCAGTGGCTCATTATTAGCTCAGTGATGCTAATGCTGCGCAAGCATTAGCTCTCTGCTTTCTGTTCCTTCCATCATGAGAAATTAATGCTTTTCTCAGCTCACATGACATGAAAAGAGGGAAAAGGGAGTTATGGTAGCTTCATTTATTAATTGTTGGTGTGTGAGCATTTCCTTCGCATTAAAGAGGCTGCAGAATCTACATTCTGCCAAATAACTACATTCTGCCACTTTAGCAGCTCCAAAGCTGCATCAGTGCAAATCATTGTCATCTGATCACCACTCCAATTACTGTAACAGCAAACAGCTGTCCATCTCGCTGGTCCGACCATCCAGGACAAAATCAAAGCGAGTCAAGGTGTTCCCAGCTGGGTCTGGGTCTGCCTCCAGAGCTATTCCACCTCCGCTGGCTCCTTACGATTTGGGTTAGCAGCATTTTAAATTCTAATATATTAAAACCTGATTGTGTTAAAATGGCCATGTTGGAAACATTGTCTAAACTGACTTTGCTATGACCTCTCTAATTTTAACCTGTTTCACTTAAACAGAGTTGACCTTTGCAGGGATAATGTTGACATATGGTGCTATGATCTGATAGCTAGATCTACAGCTATTCATCCTGAACGTGCCATCTTCATTTATTCTTCACCAGTCGCACAGAGACTGATATTTACACACCATAATGGGTCCCCCTTTGTTATGACTCCAAAAGAATTCCAATATACCTTGTGGTTGCAGAAATTTTAATTTCATTATGGGTAGGCAAGTTTTCGAGCAGGGACCTGAGGAAGTCTAATGAGCTCCGAACCCTCATCATATCCTGAGGAGTGAGAACAGCCACGTTTCTAAGGAAATACTGCCGTTTTGACTCATGCTCTCAATTGTTTGAGCAGACAAAAAATTAAAATATGGATTATAACTGGACTATAATGCGTTTGATTGTGCCTATAAAAAAGGGCCCTTAGAAGACTTGTAAATTAGCGCTGTACAAATAAAGCTGAATTGAAAACATCAGAATTGAGTCAGCCTTACTGCCAAAAACGTGAACCAAGAAGTCTTTTAAATGTGCATTACCTGGTCTGTACTACAGGCTTGATGCCTGATTTTCATGCCCCCCACCCCCACCTACGCCCCCACGACATCATGAGGACTGTTAGTGGACAAACTCCTACCATCCAGACTCCAGGGACCTTGTGAGGCCTAAAAAGGATGTATTAAAAGCTTAAAAGTACGAATATTTGTCTTATTTAATTCAATTCTATGAGCGTAAAAATACTGAAGCATCCTCAACAAAACATACCTCCATTTCCTATTCAAGCATTTGACCTAGTATCAGGTTAATCATCCAGTGAATGTCTCCAACTAGCTTCAACTTCCTTTGTACCAGTAAGGGAGCAGTCAGGCATTATTCCTGCATAGTCTGACACGGATTCAGCCCCCCTTCTGCTCTGTAGTCATGCTAACAAAACAAAAAAAGGAAATGAGGCTCAGAGGAAGACATCATGGACACGACCTACACAAATCAAAGATCCCAAACTGAGAAGTACAAGCTGAATTTTCACAGCTGGCTGCTTCAAACTGCAGTTCGGATGATGTGACGTGACCTCTGCTCACAACCTCCGCCCTCCTTAGCAGAATCTTTCCAGCGCGCCCCCCCTTTCCCTCTCCCCCTCCCCCTGCATGCTGCTGCTCTTTTCCGTTTAAAATGAGCTGACACGCAGCGCCTAGCGGCTCGGAGCTAACAGGCCTGAATCACAGTCCTTCAGTTCAGAGGAATGAATCTACAGGCAGCCTGATTAAAGTAAAGCTTTATCCGGCACAACAGCCACTCCAGTTTGTCACATGACCCTGTCTGAGTCTCCCAGTGAGGAAGAGGACGGGGAGAGGCCAAATCCTCCTCCACCTGTTGTTTCTTTTGCTCTTTGAGCTCCTAATAAAATGTGAGTAATTCTTTAAGTTTGCAACTTCAGTTTTCTCTTTGCTGCCTAACCTCTGCTCTCTGTATAAATATAGATTTTTATCCCTTTAAAGTTGAAGCAATTACTGAAAAAGATGAAGAGGAGAAGGAGTCCAACTCCTGAGCAGCCTGTGGAGAAGCAAATGGTGGGAACAACAAAAGGAAACCATTTGGTAGAAAAGGGGGGGGGGGCGTTGGGGAGTCACTGCGATGCCGGAGAGGGTAGTTAATGGTGAGGATGAGGAGGGCACTGATGGGGCAGCGCAAGGCTAATAATGTGGCTGGAGGTGGTTGTTCAGGTGGAAAGGGGATGTTTGTGGAGTTCAAACCAGCATGTGGGCCAGGCTGGACTTCATTTGGATGTGGTTTCATGTTTGCATGGTTGCAAATGTGCTGTAAAATGGAAAGGACACACATCTGTTGCAGTGACAAGCCAGATTTCTAGATTTCCATTTTATTACATTTAATTAAGAGACAGAAACTTGTGATTTTTTATTTTTAATTAGAATATGAGGAAAAAGAGGGGTTGATGTGTCAATGGGTAAATGTGTGTGTGTGTCTGTGTGCGTGTGTCCATTCCTGTGTAACTGTGAGATGTGAATACAATGTGTGAAGGCTTTTATGTTTTTAAACCTGTTTTTATTATGTATAGCACTTTGTGTTGCCAACGGCATGAAAGCGCTCTAAAAATAAATAAAGTTTGAAGTTTGAAGTGATGTGAAGGCAGAAGTTTTGATGGCAAAACTAACCAAACACAGGCTAGTTTTATATGCACAGCAGAATTTAGGTAGTATATTACGACCCTGGTCTGAATTAGACTTGAGTTTCTGATCACTTCAACCCAAAGTAGGTCATGTCAGAAGAAACTATAGTTCAATCCTTTCGTACAAGGGTTTTAGAGCATTTGTCCACCTGCTGTATTAATGTGGCTGGAGGTGGTTGTTCGGTGGAACAGGTCTTTCTGAGCATGGGAATGAGGAAAACAATGGGATTATACAAGAAACTGTCATCAAAGAGGTATAGCAGGCAAATCTGATATAAAATAACCAAATAAGCTATATGCACTATAAATGATGTATTTCTTGAACATGACATGAGTTCACTGTGCTCCAACGGCCTCCACAGTCACCACATCTCAATCCAATATTTAACCTTTGGGATGTGGATGTGGAGATTCTCATCGTGGATGCAGAAAATGTGTGATGTTTTCATGTCAATATGGAGCAAAACCTCTGAACATTTCCATCACCTCGTTGAATCAATGATACCAGAATCAATGTCGTTCAGAAGGAAAAAAAGGGTCCAACCCAGATCTAATAAGTTGGACCTGACTGAAGATTAAAAAAAACAACTAAATGAAAGAACAATGACTTGCAGAAGTCCATCAGTAGCACTGCTGCTGTATTTGATGCTCTGGGAATCATTTAAAGATTTCCTTGCTTAAGTTCTGTGAAGATTTCTGTAACTTGCACAGAGGGCATTTTGCTCTAAAATGTAAATTACAGCAGTTAACGGCTCCGCAGAGTCAAGTTAGCTGCAGGTTTGCTTCATAATGTGAAATTTATTATGCCGAGCTCCTATCGTGTTGTAGTTCAGATTGCTCTTTTATCACCACGTTCTCAGCTCAGCTGCCATGTTCAGAGCCTGAGCTCAGGCTGACAGAACGCTTCCAACCACATCTAATCTGTTGTGTGAATCTTACTGTTGGGACCAAAGAGAAAGCGTTACGTTCAGCTATGAGCTTCCACAGTGAAAAAGTACAACTTCCCAGTACTCTGAATCACGTCTGCCTTCTCTGTGACTCAAAGGCTCCGCCCCCTGGCATGGTCGCCACTCGCTCTAGATCGCCGTTAGGCTAGGAAGGCAAGAAAGACAAAGACGAAAAAAGAAAGAGAAAGAGAGCGAGAATATCTGCTGACTCAGAAGGGAGAGAGACTGACAGACAGCCCGTTGCTACTCCGTGGATGTGTGTGTTGTCCTTGTAAATCCCACATATCCACTGTCACAGAGAGTACAGGAGGCTTGGCCCCCGCTCATCCCATTAACACTGCTGCAGGGACACAACCAGACTTTTGGGTATCTGAGAAGGATTGTATCCAAAACCTCTGAAACACAGCTTTCTTTCACTTGCAGTGATTCTAAATGATCTGTCTATCTGTGATGTGAGGTTATCATCAGGCACCGGTCCAACGAAAGTAAATATAACTAAATGCCTTCTAACAAGTTTGATCTGGCCCGAGTCCTGACCCCAAACCCTCCAACGTCTTTGATGCAACCATCAGCGAGGCTTCATCAGTGAGGCTTCATCGCTCTGCATCACTTATTTGGGACAAACTCCTGACATCAGCTGCATCATCAGTCCGAACCTTGAGATTCACTTTAATTACAGGAAGAGGTCAAAAAGTCCACAAATGTCCAAAAAAAAAAACACAGAAATTAAAACACCTTTACGCATCAGGCCTCTGATGTTCCTGTCTGGTTTCCACTTCGTTCCCTGCTTGCAAACCCGTGCGTGCACATCCCCTCTTTCAGGTAATAAAACTTATAAAATAAAACTTTCTTTATCTGTCGAGCGCCCTGTCACACAATCAGATCTCCTCTTTACGTTTTTATTCATATAAGCCAACAGTCCATTTTTCTTTTTATCTGGGCTAAAAGTGTGCACACCTATTAAGTAAATAAATAAAAAGATCAAATCTGAGGTTGAGATTTTGAAGCTGAAATTGCAGAGATAAAAATCGTCCTTTGGTGAAATAAGCAGCGACTGATAACCAAAACACTTCAAAGTAGGAAAACAGAACCAGCTCACAAAGAAATTAAATCAGCATCTCGCCAAAAAGTCTTACTCTTTCTGATATCCTCAGCTGAGGAACACACCTCGACACATTCATTGGAGTTGTGCATAAATTTGTGAAAAAATGCCCAAATACAGAACTGGAGAGTCCTTTAAACTTCCAAAAGCAAAGTAACATTAAATCTAAAGTTTAAAAAACTGAGGCTACAATTCACACAGCCTTAGATCCGGACCATGAAGATGGAAAAATGTTGCCTGGTCTCATTAGTCTCCATCTCAGCTGATAGTAGGATTTAAACAGTCAAAGCTGTGCTGCTACTATGTGATGCTGTCATGTCAATGTGGAGCAAAATCATCATGGATCAGAATTAAATCTATGACACCAAGAATTACGGCAGATCTATATGCAAAAGGAGATAGAATCCAGTAGGTGGACTGGACTAAGTGGACCATGAGTTGGGATGTAAATCTTGTTTTAAGGTGAATTTGTCAAAAACAAACCAGGAATTCCTGGTAAAACCAACAGATCTGATGTCAGCTGAACTCTGCACACACACACCCTTACAGCACAATCGCCTCACCGCTCCACCTCTGACCCTGTCTGTCTACCGTCCACTGACCTCTGACCTTGGCTCAGACAAGGATCCGTCACCGGCCGCCGACCTGTGAGCCGGAGCGTAACCTTTAGCTCCGTCACCTCCCTCCACCTCATTAGAGCATGTGTCACTGGGATGTGAAGGGGAGGTTAGTGGGTGTGTACATGAGTGTGTGTGTGTGTGTGTGTGTGTGTGTTTGCCTCTCAGATCACAGAACATTACAAATGTTCATCTAAGGGCCAGAGGTCAGAGGTCATGACAGACTTACAAACACACGCTTGTTAATGAGTGTTTTTATGGGCTTGTAAATGAGACAGCTGAGCAGATTTTAAGGACAATTCTGCCGTTTTCTGTCATATTTTAGCTCATTAAGAGCAAAAAACACACATTCGCCATCTCAGCTGACTGGTTTCCTGCCACATGATCAGTGTTTACTGCGATTTTACTTCCTCCAGGAGACTTTTCATCCGGCTTTCAGCAGATTTGGGCAGATAGTTACAGAAAGTGAAATTCGTCTTTTTCACACTTCTCTTTAACGTTTGTGTTTAGCTTAGCTGAATTAACTAGGAGATACACCCACAATTAGCCTAATTAATTCATTTGAGGGGTTCAAGTTTCAGTCACATCGTTTTAATTTGGATAATTAACAAACCTCTCATTCATTTTCACACATCTTACACACACACTGACACGTTCCACACACACCTCAGCCGCCTGGCGTTTACCTGACGGGGTTAATTACCGCTCCATTTGATTAAGAGGTTAATGATGGCAGAGTTCCCACCCACATCGTCTTCCTCCTCTTCCTCACAGCTACTTTTCAGCTTTTGGATGAAAGTGACCTCCTCTAAGTATCGACATCTAGTTACAAAATATCACAACGCTTGTTTTAAACTTCAGTCCAGGGATTTATTCAGTAAAATCACAAGCTGAACTGTTCACGAGGCCAAGCTGGGTGGAAACATGACAAAGAGCTGTCTGAACATATACATGAATAAACTTAATGTCAGTACGGTGTCACTGAAACCTGAGAAGATTCCAATAAACACAAAAATGATCTAGAGTAAACTTTCTCCTTTGAGCTGCAACTCAGCATGACAGCAGTCAAATAAGTAAATAGCAAACATGTAATATGCAGTAAACTGCAGATTCGTCCGGTCCGACTGAAAGAAATCGGGATGTATGAATCCTCATCAGCTAGCTGCTCTTACAGCGGCTTTGGGATCATTAAAGCTCTGCAAAGATTTCATTGTTATCTTCTCACAATCTCAAATTTGCTGGATCCGGTCCAATCCGGCTGATCCGGCTGATTTCTGATAGAACCGGTTTCAGAGCCGGTTGGAATTCCAGCGTTGGTCGCCGTGGTGATGCAGCCCAGTAACAGAAAACACAGACTTGATTCTGAAGTTTTACTCACTATCCACTTTATCAATTCCACCTGTTTAAAAGCTTAACACAAACATCTCATCAGCCAATCACATGACAGCGGCTCAGTGCCTTTATGGTCAGGATGATTTGCTCGAGTTCAAAGCAAGTGGGAGATTCTCATCCTGGATGACTGTGGGATGATATCAGGACTAAAATCTCTGAGGAATGTTACACCTTGTTGAATCTACGGCACCAAGAATGAAGGCAGAGGGTCCTGATAAAATAAAACGGCCGGGGAGTCGGTCTGAGTAAAGGCTTGTGCTTCAGGTCAGAGAAGCTCGTCCTCAAAGTCTGACTCTACATGTGATCCTGAAGAGGCTGCAGCCCATCAAAGGCTGCAGTGTTCCGCTCAGAGGGAGCAACCAACAACTTCTTCATCATGCTGATGATCACTCATCTCTGACCTCTCAGGGTCAACCCATGAAAACCTCCAGATACCCCCCCCCCCAGGTCTGCCAACCATCCTGAGCAGGCGTGAGGCAAACCAGCAGGACGAAAAGAGGAAGATGAAAGAGAGCAGAAGAGAGCTGCTCGCTTTAGTTCAGCGCCTCATTACTGAGCATGTGAGAGAGTGTGTGTGTGTGTGTGTGTGTGTGTGTGTGTGTGTGTGTGTGTGTGTGTGTGTGTGTGTGTGTGTGTGTGTGT
>JBBBVT010000007.1:4619190-4632418 GCA_037177035.1 Craterocephalus eyresii
TGAAGCAGCTGCTTGAGCCAAACGGCCATAAAACGGAGAAAAACAGCAACTGTGAAGCTAAAAGCAGCAAATGTTTGATGCTTTTGTTGCGACCGTCCTCTTTGCTGGATGCTCGCTGGCCTGCTGGGCCAAACAAACACGTAATTACCCCCACAAGACTGTAAATGTGTGTGTGTTAAGAAGAGGCGTGTGAATGTGAACGGGATGTGTGAGTCTGTGTGTGTGTGTGTGTGTGTGTGTGTGTACACAGGCAAAGTATGTGCATTTGTTTTCTCCCGTTTTTCTCTAGAGCCGCAAAATACCCCAAATCACTGACCTCTGCCCTCTGACCCCGTGGCATTTCACATGTAACCGTGGAAACAGAGCGAAAGCAACTGTTCACCAGCTAATATCCAGTCTGTTAATACAGCATTAGACGTGTCAGCCAGCCGAACAAAACACAAACACACCACGGTTGTACCGACATGTAAACAAAAAACTGATGTTTGGATCAATCAAATGCTTAATCGATCTGATGTAAAATTAGTGAAATGCAATAAATGCATAAAATATTGTAAACTACTTTCGAGGACAACTGTCAGACCGAGACACAGACTCAAACAGTGACCACATGTTTTGCCAGCAGGTGAAAAGAAACCAGGAGCTGCAAGATGAAGCTTCTTGCAATCAAAATACATGCAGGAGCTTTGCACGCTCTGGATTTTTGTTAGTTTTTCCTTCAAACTGCACATTCGGAATAGACATGATGAAAAAACACTTAGATCACGCTATAAAAACAACAGAGAACAGTTACCTAGTTAAACATGATGCCAGCTTTACGCCAGAAATTAATTGTTTTTGAAAGGGTGCTTTATTGGTCTAATTAAAATCAATGTGGATACAATTATGCAAATCTATATGAACCAGGAAAAGAAAAGTGCTAATTTTTCTATTTTTGAGCATTTTCTTTTTAAAGAAAGCAGCCAAACTATGCAGGGAACAAAATCTTTTTAATAAAACCACATAAATCCGTCAGGTTGTTTGCAGCCAACTCCGACAATATGAGTATTTTTAATGTTAATATTTTTATCCCTGGAAACTACATAAAAAGACAATACAAATATAGATGTATGAGATAAAATATTCTGTAAAATCCACACGGAAATGGTGAAAACTTGGATGCAACTGAAACCCAGTCCAACACTCGCAGCATTACACTGAATTTTAATCTTTACCGACATCTTAACCTCATCTTTGTTGCTGTTTACACTTTCAGACACTGAAAAAACTCAGCGTTGTAAGATACAAGTGAGCTGATATTTTCCGGCAGCTTGTGGAGTTTGAACCCATGAGGGATATAAATAGAAACGGGAGTCTGCATTTCCAGCGATTTATTCCTGTTCCAACACAAAGTGCAGGTGAGCCCGGTTTGTGCGGTTCAACGCTTCAGGTAACATCAGCCAAGTTTGCTCTTCCAGCATTGAGCTTGGAAAGTCTTTTTTTGTCTTTAAAAAAAGAAACACGTTGGGTCGTGAGAAAAGTTCGATGTTATAAAAAAAACAAAAAACACAGGGTCAAAATGTGGAGAGGAAAAAAAAAGAGTAAGCATTGAGTCCCTGTTTGTTGATGTGCATGGACTCATGTTAGCATGTTTGTTCACATGTGGTGTGTGCAGATGTGTGTGTCGTGTCCTCCGGGGGGGGACGGGTGAGCTAGAGATCGTCCAGCTTGCTTTTTTTCCCACAGACCAAACTTTCTCACAAGCGCAGCCTCTGTGTGTGAGTGTGTGTGCATGCATGAGTGTATGTTTGGGCACAAAGAGAGGCCCCGTCCCCTTTAGCTGCAGGAAGCACCGTAACATTTCCATGTGTAAGGAAAAGCCAGCGACTGTTTGATGCTCACAGCCGCTGAGTCTGCTGCTGGACCCGCTGAGAGACAAAGACTTACAACAGACATGACAAAGGGAGAGAGTGAGGGGGTGTGTTCGGTCAACAGCACTCATCTGTACATCACAAAGCAACCAAAACGACCCGGCCGCCACCTGATGTGGGTGGATCTCCATGTCAGTCCCACCTTTCGCTGCAGGACCTCACATTTACCATCTCTCTGGCCTGAACTCCTTTTAGTATGAACTGTTTCACTTTTATCTGTAAAATGAATAAAAGGGAGGGTCTAATGTTCTGAGGATAAAACAAGGTGGTTTAATAGTTATTTAATCCAGCTGGTTGTCTTTGCTCTTACCCACAACCATTCAGGAAGAAAAACACAACTTTCACAGCATGCTGCATTTATTCCACTGCTTACGAAAACTCTCATATTAGCAAATTAAGGACAAAGAAATCATGAATGTGTCCACACATTTAGGAATTAGAAGCTATTTCAAGTTTTATTAATTGTTCTTATTGTAAAAAAGAAAAAAGGGTAAATTTGGATTCAATGAAGTTTCTACACATCTTTTTCTGCCCCAATTTCTTCTACAGTACAACTGCACTCTTCAGGTATGTAAGTAAAATAAAAAAAAAGTTTTCTAACTTATCTGTGCATCAAAAAGTAAATTAAACTGACAAATATTCCAAGATCAGAATCAATACCGCTCCTTATCGACCAAGGACGTCCACACTGCAATGTGAAAATGTTTGTTCTTTCTTCTTTGTCGTTGTTGATATTTGCTGCTTTAAATCATAAGTCAAGTAACAAAAAAACCTGTTTAGTTAAAATGTTTTGAAACCACCACAATATCTGTGATATAGCATTAATTCATACTATATTTTTCCGAGTATAATTCTAGGTGAGAGATCCACTCCTTATTTTGCTAAATGTGCTGTAAGAGTATGAAATGTCTTGGTTTAAAAGGTTGCCTCTTCAATATAAATGTGTAATACATGTATAATTCATTTAAGAAAAGCTTAAAAAGCAGTTTTCTAATGATTTATTTAAATATCAAACCAAATCAGACATGGCCATGAAACAGAACTCCTCACTTGTGTGCAAAACATGAAATAAGATTAAATGATTAAGTTGTTTCATTGATAAAAACAAATTAAATGATATCACATGTGCAATTATAAGTAAATAGGTTTATAAGTAAACCTTGATAAAACATTTCAACAACCTTTTGCAAGCTCCAGACAGAACAGCACATATTAAAACCCTAAATCAAACACGACCAGGACATAAAACTTCTAGGTTTGCAAATCATCCAGTAAAACAAGGATTCATAAAGAGCTTCTTTCCGAAGTTTTAAAAAATTGTAGAAAATGTTTGTAACACTTAAGGAAAGCTTAAAAAAAATGCTCAAACCCTGAGACGGTTTCGGGATAATGTAGTCAAATCCGGCATCGACTGCGAGAAAACACTCCTCTGTATTTTGCAACATAGATGGGAAATGTGAAATAAGAATTAGTAAATGAGTGGTTTTCTTTAAATAAAACAAATAATATTGTGCTATACGAAAGGAAAGCTTGAAAATAAAAACATTTCAACATTGAGATTACCTAAACTCCAGAACAAACTGCACAGACTAAAATTGCAACTCAAGCAAGGCCGGGGAAAAAAAAAAAAAGCTTTTAGTTTGCAAAATGTGAAGGAAAAGCAAAATGAGCTTCAGTAAAAAATGTTGATTTCCCAGTTTCATAAATAATACATGCACATGATGATATTTCCTTAAAAGCAGGGCAGGAATACTTGTGCAGCGTTTCCAGAAGGTACAGAGTAAAGCACTACACCGGACTACTGACCTCCTCAGTTGATCCAGCGAGCCGGTTAAACAAGATCCTCTGACCTGAGCTGTTCGACTTGTTCAAACTCCCCGGTGCATCTGCAGCGATCGCCTCCTGCTGCACGACTGAGCGCAGCTAAAGATTCCGGCTGAAGCAATCCCGCCTGTCGGCCCATCCCATCAAACACAACTGCCCCCATCTCCATGACAAAAGACCTACTCATGCACCATCGATGAAATAAAGAAATACAAACGTGCGTCCTGTTCACTGTTAATCCTTTCCCCACAAAAAGAGCACATCACGTAGGAAGTACAGAAAATCCACAAAATCTGACATTGTGCACAAATATCTGTGGTTTTAATGAATTCTCAGCCATGCTCCATGTTATAAGTTAGTTTCTGTTTATTTTAGCTAATACAGGAACCGCTTTTTCCTCCACAAAATGACTTTAAAGTGAGATGAGATGTGTGTGTGGCAGGCACAGAGCGACATCTGTGTTACATATAAGCCTGAATAATCCCCGGTGTCATTTTTAATTGTGATAACGCGCTCAGCAACGCTGTGAGACCAATTACAAAGCATGAAAATATGACAACCATTCCGCGTCAATCTGGCAACGCACAGCAGGCAGCCAGCCGCCAAACTGGAAACCAGTCCGGAAAGTTTCTGTCCACACACTGCAGGTGTGTGTCACACACGAACGGGCGCAACCAGAATGTCCGGCATTTTGAGTTCACACATTGCAGACCTGGCTTGAATTAAACATCACACACACACCCAGAGAATCAAAAGATGCTTTGATGTTCTCTCTGTGCACGGCTCACAGTCACAATCCAAAGTGTGTGTGTGCATGTGTGTGTGGTCTGTCTGCTATCCAATACAAGAGGACTCACTCAAATGACTCCATTCTCTTCCATTGTTTGATCAGATCACACAGACACACTCAGCTTCTCACACCACTTGAATTTATTTGAAGTGACAGTGTTCGGTAATCTCACCGTTTTAATGGTTTATAAATTAATAAACACTGATTATTTTTATTTTCTAGTTTAGTTACCAAACACGACAGACCTCGAACCTTCGTGTGTTCATGTTTCTGTGGAAGTCTCATGGCAGGAAACAAACTTAGCTTTACGTTCTGCATGATCTGCTTTCCTTAGAAACACTGTTTATTCATGATTAGAATCTCACGTTCATCGTACATCGGCCTGCCCATCTGCAGCACTAACTCAGTGCAGATGCTACGATGTGGATAATGCAGCCAACTCCAACATATTCGAGATTTTTACTGTGCTTGAAAGAAAAAAGGATTCCAGCAACTGAACTGTTTTGTAACTGTCTGGTTTACCGTTTAAGTAATAAAATGAATATACAGAAGCAGGCAATGTAAGCAGACGACTCGCAGATTCTGAAAAAACGCAAAACAGAAAAAAATGGATTTTGTAAAAAAAAAAAAAAAGTAGCCCTCAAAGCAAAAATAATGACATCGGTATGTACGATTTGAAGTTGCCTGAATGTGTTTCCTCTAATGGATCTTTTCAAATCGTTACATTATTCTGTGTCTTTATCTTTTTAAAATCATTATAAAAGGCCCTGCCAGGTAAAAGTTTTTTTTAATTTGTTCCGGCAGCGACCCTCCCTTTCTAAATCACAGTGATCTGGAGTGATTCATTTTTTCCAAACAGATTTTCCTGTAATTAAAACATATGAAAAGATGAATCATAATTTTATGGTGGGTCTCAAACACAAACTTTATCGTCCTCGTCTTCCATTTTAAAAGAATTCAAGCAGTAAAACAAGAACAAGTCCACAAGAGTCGGATAAAAAGAGATGGGACATCAGAAACTAGACGGCAAAAACACCGAAAAGTCATATCTATTTGATGCTCAGTCCAGACAACTTTCTGTCCACGAGGCAGCAGGTGTAGTGTTTGTCAGTGTGTCCACGCCCTCTGCAAACATCCTTCCAGCTGAAGTGGACGTCATCAGGTGGTGAAAAGGTAAAGAATGTTACTGCTGACAGGAAGTGCATGCACGCTGACTCACTGGTTCAAAGGTTTGACCAGTTTCAGTCTCTTTATTCTTTTCCTTTGGAACCACAGTCATCCTCAAAGCCTTGCTTCGGGGTGCCGTGGCAGGAGTAACTGGTACAGGGATCAAACATGTGACCTTCTACAGACAAGATCTGCTCACCTCTGATCTACACACCCAGGCTCTGGCAGCAGCAGCAGCAGCAGCAGCAGCAGCAGCAGCAGAGGGGGCTTATGGGAGGAGCCGGTGGATGAAGAGCTCACTGGTACAGATTGAGGACCAGATGTCATCAGATCACTGCTTTAATCCAAAGCAACATATTTGGAAATGTATTTATAAGTAGGAGTGTATCACAGTGGAAACCAGAAAACTCCAGGAGAGGCCCTTTAGTCCGTCTAAAATGTAAACATCTACATCCGAGGTTTCAGCTCTTTCCAGATTAAGCCAGTTGGATCTTTTGGGACAAATTCCCCCTGTAACATTCAGATTTAACAAAAAGCCCATAGAAATCATCATGAATAAGATGTAATCAAGTAAATGTGTGCCGAGGCTCTAAACCAGAAGGAAAAAGCTTCTAAAGCGCAACATAGGCATCTTTAAGACTGCAGTTACAGCGACAGAAAACCAACAGAGAACAGATAAAATACTGTAGAGAGAGCTCAGATATCCTCTTCATAACGCAGTGCTTCATGGGTTTTGGCTAAAAATCCTTTGTAATTTGCAAATACAAAACTCTAGATTTGCAATTTTGTTCCAGTTTTTGGTGTAAAAAGACTAAAATTGAGTGTTCCAAGGTTTTAAATTGTATCTACGTTTAAGAAATTAACTTCAGACTGAGGAGTGGAGATTGTGAATACCCCCGGTATCATTTTTTTTAATGCATTGTGAAAATAAATGGGATTAATGGGTAACTGGAGCTCCAGTTTAGGCTTCCAGTTTCACACACTTTAAGATATTTCACCTTTGTTTTCATCACAGAAATGTCATCAAACCTGCACGAAAACAGACTGAGGCTACTGTCATCTTCATTCAGCACAAAACTTTTACATTTCCACCTTAACCGAGTCTCTAAGGAATCGTTCTATATTAATTAATTTTAAAAACTTTATCTAAAAAGAAGAGATCAATACAAGTTTTTTATTTTAACTTCTTGACTCACTGACTTGTTTTTGTTCCTTTTTCCGAGTCTTCCTTTTAAATAAACCAGCAGCTTCTTAATTTTGTAAACCGCTAACAATACTTATGAGAGTTAGGCCTTTGATGATGTTGGTGAATAAGTAGACATTCTAAAAATGTTTATCTGAAACTGCAGCAACCCTTTAACCTGAATGTAAAACAGAAGAAAAAGACACCATGACGTTTGCTGCATTCGGCCTTAAACAGGATTAAAGGTTTTTGCAGATGTAAATCTTAAATGAAAGACTTCTGAAGTTGTCACCATGCTCTTCAGGAACCTGAATCCAAATTGCCAACTTCTTTTTTTAAATAAATGTTTCTTCCTTCAGCTGCACCGTCTAATATGAGTACATAAGAGGAGTGTGAAATGACACCTGGTGTTCAGATTGCGAGCATTATCTCCCTTTAACCCTCGTTTCTATCCCAAAGAATCAATCAAGCCTCGGTGATGGTGCTTTTAGCTCCATTTATAGCAGGAAACAAAGATCTGTCCATCTGTCTGACAGTAAAGCATCTTCAGCCCTGCAGCTGCCATTTGCATGAAATTAGCAGCAGCTTTATGATCCCATCCGGAGATTTCCTGCTTCTAACAGGAGAAACCACGTCGACAGCATCAGTTTTAACTGCTGTCAGCTTTCAGCTGCTTGAAGGGGCAGAAGAGAGTGGCATCTTTTTTTCTTATCCCCAGCACCACCATCAGGTCGAGATATCCTTTCCTGCACAGCAACACAGACGTGCTGCGACAGCAGAGTTCCCCCGCGACTCCCGGCCTCGTTACAGAGGAACCACAGTGCGTCGCACATTTAGGGCTGATGTAAACCTGTGTGACGTGAGCCCACAGTGTCTCCCACAGTTCCCGCTGACACACCGACACGAGCCGGAAGAGTCGCTAAAGGAGTCATGGAGAAGTTGGGTTACTGACTTTTTTTTTTTTTTTTTAGGAAAAAAGAAATAAATATATCAGGAAAAACACATGGAGCGTTCCCTCCTTATCCTCCTGCATTCAAAATAAAGAAGAGTCTGAAATGCATCTCAGCAGAGGCGCTTTCCTCACTGAGGAAGTTGCTTTACAGAGATTTTTACACCCTGTTGTAGCTTCCAGCTTCATCTATCACAGCCATGAAAATGTGTCTTTTTTTTAACATAAAAGTCAGTAAGTTTTTACCTCCTCAGAACACTGATTTATGCAAAACATCTGAACCTTTGGCTCAGAATTCATGTCTTCTGCTCATGAAATCACAAAATTGAAGCTATTTTTCACAAGAAGAAACAGCAGAAATAATAGAAAGGGAAAAATAAACCTAATTGTTCAACCAAAAGTTGCTTCAATTTAGCCAATTATATTAATGCCCTTGAACTAACCACTCTTGGCAAAAAGAAAATCTGTACTCCTAAATGTGACTAAATATGTGACAGTGATTAAACCATCAATCACCTTATCAAAATTCAACAACTTTCAGCTCAGCCTCAGGTCGAGTTTGCAAGGAAAAAAATACAAAATAGGCTAATTTTTATCCAAAAGTAAAGGCTGAAAACATGCAGATTGGGAGGATGCTGGAAAGATCGTTCAGCAGAAGACAGGAGACTGGACACTGGATGTGATTCATGCATTTATAAGGACAAAATATCTTTCTCAAGCTTGTATGTAGATTAATTGGAAAAATAAAACAACTTGTCCACCTCTGTGAACTCCTGAATAAACCTTATAAATGAATTTAAGTAGGTGGCCAAAGAAATGACGTTTTGGATTTAAATTTATTTTTATATATGCAAATATGATTATGGTAGGCTATAGTTAAGAAAAGGCTTATTGTAGATGGGCTGTTTTGATTTTATGGTGATGACAGAACCAAGCCGGAAAAACCAGATGATGTGAATCTTTCCTCAGAAATCTTCTCAGACTTGATTCTCTGACAGAAGCCAAACTAGATGCCCTAAACATGACTCATGTGTCACACATTCTCCTTTAAAAGCCAGCTAACTGGTTATGCCACACGTGACAGACCTTCTTTTTCATGTCTGTTGTTAGAATAATTATTATTGGGTGAGTGTTTGGTTTTCTCAGTCACACTTCTCTTAGACCTGAGTTGAAAAAGAGGGCAAATCTGCTGTGAAAAGTGGGAAATCTGAAGCGTGGACGCTTCTTTTCCTGGCCAGCAGAGATGTAAATGTGTGCATGCGTCTGTGATTTCATTTCACACACACCAAAACCATTTCCACTCCACCAGCTCCCATTTTAATGACGGCTATTAACGACACGGCTTGCTCAGATCTCCAATTTTTACGCAGAAATCTGCAGAACGGGCCCTGTGCGACCTACCCCTCCTCTTTTTCCCTCGCCAACCTCTTCCTCTCCCCGCCTACTAATCCTTCAACTCCCACCCCACCATCAACGGGAAGTGGATGAGCATGTTTGGACGATCAAAATTGGGCCGATTTGTCTCTAAGTTGCAGGAGGCAGCGGAGACTCCCAGAGCTGGATTTCAAACCTCAAACCTCGCACCAGCCCTCTGGCGCGGCGGGGATGGCTCCAGTGACAGCCTCAGAACTGGCCGCAAACCTCACTGAGAGTATCTTCACCTCAACCCCTTCTACTGGGAAATACATATACGTTTACTTTAGCAGAAACTGGAGGCGGCATGAGCAGCTTTGTGGGTTTTGACCACAGACTGAAGCTCAGACGCTGCCATGGCGCTCCCGCTGCCACAGACGGTAGAAAAAAACCTGCTTCACATCGGGCCAAAAAATGACCATCCAGTGATTCTGAGCACCTCAGATCTCTGAACACTCCCCTCTTTTCCTTTCTTGCTTTGATTTCAATCCTTCTTCCCTTGCACTCCTTCCCCCGTTCCTTCCCCGCACATTGAGCAGCTAAATAACTTACTTCCCATCACTTGCAGCTAAATGTGGTTACGTTGGGTTTATGCTTCTAAGTCATATGGATGTTTTCATATGAAGACAGTTTAACATGAAACATTAAGAAAAAGCGGTTTGGGGCGGTGGGAAACGGGGCCAAAGGTCAGGCATCGGATTCCATAGTTCTCTACGAAGGGACCGGGAATCCACCCCAGCGGCGGCGCTCGCTGCTCCGGCTCAGAGTGCGCGCGGCGGGGAGAAGCAGATGCACTTTGCATGTAAATACACTGCTCCCCCTCCCGTTCTCCCCTTTCCCCCACCCCTCTCTCTCTATTAGCAGGACGGACGCCCACCCTCTCTCGGTCTCTCCCAGCAGGAGAGTGAGGCGGACCGGAGGGACCGGACGGACAGGATTCCCCGGCAATGACACGGTGGATTTGTTACACCACATGCCCTCTGCAACCACCCTATACAGTTCACCTGAAACTCCTCTGCCTTCATTTGACTTTCGGCTCACACACAGCGTCATAATACAGTGTGCGTGCGTGTGTAAGGGGTAGCGGGGGCCGGAGAGATGGGGTAGGGGTGTTAAATCTGATGCTACAGGTGCTCAGGGGGCCTCAGGTGCGCAGAGATAGAAGCTCTCTGGCCTCCATGATGAGTTTATGAGCAGCCCCGGATGAATGGATCGTTTCCTCGCGTTAAGCAGCCCCATGAGAGCCCCTGAAGGCAGATTAGCTCTCTCACATAACAATGTGAAGACTAACCTCTGATTGTAACCACAAGCTCGTTTGCAGTTGTATAATAATAATAATAATAATAATAATAATGATAATAATAATAATAATAATAACAATAATAATAATAATGTTCCGCTAACGCAGAATTCATCCATTTGAATCCATAAAAAACCCGCATCGTGTATCCATAGCCTACATCTTCTCCCGGATCACTGTGGTGAATATTTGCAGTTGCACAAATGTTAGGAAACCCACAGGAAGCTAGATATTGTTACTGACAGACATGGAGGCAATGGTGAGGACGGACGGGGATCGATACGGGTCAATAACACTGTAGTGAAACACACGTAAAAAGGCCATCAGAGGAGATTACACGCAGAAAACGGACGTTCAACCGCTTTAAATGGGCTTATTTACCCCGAATGTTTAAAACAAAACAGCTGCTCCGCCGCTAAACGCCTGTGTGCCTTCAGAGATCCAACCTCCACCGAGTGTGTATTTTAATTAAGGTGCAAGTGCGTATTTAGGGGGAATATAAAGTGAGTGCAGTCGGATACTTCTCGTGCGTAAAAGCTTCTCCTGCAAAATAACGGAGGATTTGGATATTTTAGAAGTGTCATTTATTAATGTAGAGGTGCAGAAATGAGACTGTGTATCTGTGGAGTGAAGTTCCTACCTGAACCGGGTAAGAGCTGCGCGGTTCCCCTGCTCTGAGCGTTCCAACCCGGATGCAGGCTCCGGTCCTCCTCGATAACCAGAAATAACCGCTCCGGGAAGGGGGGGAAAGTAAGAATCCACTGCGCTGGAGTTACAAAAAAAAGAAAGAAAAAGAAGAAGAGTCTAAAAACAAATCTAACAATCCAGTCACGGTGGTTATTATTCCTCCAGTTTCTCTCAGAATTTCTGTCAACTTTGATTGTCGTGACCAGCGCTGCGTGTCCTTCCTCTCTGAGGTGCGGCTGGAGCTGGGGTCCAGCCGGGTGGCGGGTGACAGAGACGCGTCCGGACAGGTCTCACACAGGCTTCTCCGGAACTGTCACCGCCGCGTCAGCATCTTCCGCTGATGGCACGCTTTGGGAAGGTAAGTTGGGTGGAGGTGGTGATGGTGATGGATGAGGACGCACCGGGACGAGGAAGGAAGGAGGGACGGGGAGGGAAAATATAAAATATAAGAAAGTCGCCCAAGTAGAAAGACAAGCTCCGGTAAGTCCGGGATTTGAAAACAACGGTCCTCTGATTAGTTTCCAACCCCAGCGCGCGGGCACCGCTCTGCCGCCTCAAACTCTGTCCGCCTCCCGGTCCGGCACGGAGCAGGTCGTGCGGCTGCTCTGTGTGTGATGAGAAAGTGGAGTGGATCCTAACGGCTGCGCTCGCGCTTCTCTCTCTCTCTCTCTCTCTCTCTCTTTCTTCCCCTCCCTGCTCCCTCATCCATTCACTCTCTTCTCCCCACCGGGGGTGGGTGGGGGGAGCGGGGGCAGAGCGAGCATCCTCCGCAACAACTTCGTGGATTTTCCAACATTTTCCCAATTTAATTTTTTCCCTTTTTGTCTTCCGCTCCGATATGGGGACTTTTCATGTGCGAGCTCGCACACAAGTTTATTATCATCATTTTATTCTTTGTAACTTTACGGCGCGCCACAGGTTCTTGGCTCAACACTGCTCGCGCACACTTCTTTTTACTTTTGTTAAAAAATATAAAATATATATTTTTAAGTGGATGAAGTGGATGATAGCCCGTTGGTGGCTCTGTCTTCGTTCTGCATCATCCAGCCGGGATTAAATAAACGTTTCTTCCCTACAGTCTCCCGCTCCATCTGCGCTCCGTCCGGCCGCGGAGAGAGGACGGATGCTGCCGTCTCTCGCGCTCTGAGCACCACCTACAGGCGACAAGCGGCACGTGAGCGGAGCAGCTTATTCTCTCCTCCTCCTCTTCCTCTTCCACAGCCGCGGAGCGGGACAAAGCGGGAGGCTGTGGTGTAAAATATATAATGCGGATATTTGCGGACGTGATAGCACAGCATCGGCCGTTGCACGAACCCTCGCGCAGCATGAGGTGGAAAGAGACCGCCGTGGTCCAAAGCCGCTTACTGTGCTGCGATATTACAAACAACACGTATGGATTATGATTTTGCATATGGACGCCTCAGTTTCAGTGCATCTGCTTACAGAATTAATCCAAATGCAGCTTTTAAAGGAATAAAATAACATCATATATTCCTTTCTTTTAAAAGGACTCCGTGGCACCACAAAGATATAGATGATCCATTTAATGTAGCCTAATGTATATGTCATGACCGTTTCCTGTTGAATAATAGTTTTTAAAATCCAGATTACAAAAAGATTTTGAGAGAACGTAAGTGGTGCAAGGAATGCTGAAACATTTAGGAAATTAAAACTAGCAAGTTGCGTAATGCTATCTAAAAAGTGTGCCAATAATTTCAGGTTTAACAATGTAGAAATGAGTGCAAACCATATAAAGATACATAACTCTCATAACTAAATTACAATTATATATAAAATTACAATTATATATAAAATATAATCATTTAAAAACAAGTGGATTGACATTTTACTGATAAGTCTTATACTATAATAAACTAAACAAAAAGAAAACACTTAAATGTAGTTGTGATTAGACCTAGAACACATCGGGAATGGACGTTTCCTATTGTACATCTATAAATCAACACACAAAATAATGAGATTCAACAAAAAAGTAACAAACTGG